>CM073575.1:49050974-49225112 GCA_037074715.1 Magnolia kwangsiensis | reverse complement strand
CACAGAAAACTATGGGAGCAGTCACACCCACCGTTTGAAACATTATAAGGCCAACCTTGATGTATTTTAAGATCCAACCCATTCATAAGTTAACATAGAGATAGATGAAGTGAAAAAAAATATTAGCTTGATCGGAAACTACTGTGGCACCTTATGAAGTTTTGAACGATGGATGTCACTATCCCCACTATTTTTTATGGTGGGGTCCATTTGAACTTTAGATCTATCTCATTCCTTTTGTAATGCCATAAAATTTTCTCTTCAAATGGTTGGATGGTATGGATACAATACATGCATCATGGTGGGGTCCACAGAGCTTGGTAACATCACTTCACTAGCGATTTGTCTACTGACCTTGTCAGTATCTAATCCACGCCCCTATTCCACACACCAGTGATATAGGTGTGGTGCGAAGACGAGCGCTGATGTTCCGCGAGCTCCTAGTTATATGAACAGTTCGAAGGAGATCAAAGTTACCGGAGCCCCAGAATGATGCATTTATTATATCCACACTGTCCATCCATTTTTCAAGATCATTTTAGATCATTAGACAAAAAATGAATCATATCCAAAGCTCAACTGGACTGCACCACAAATAGCAGCGGGGAGAATGATTTTCACCATTAAAACATTCGTAGGCCCACCATAATGTTTATTTTTCATATAATTTGTTCATGAGGTCAAAAATACTTGGATGAAGAGGAAAAAAAAATATCATATTGATCCAAAAATTTTGTGACCCCCAAAATAGTTTCAATGGTAAATGTTTAATCCCCACTGGTTTTTTTTCAGTGTGGCCCACCTTATATTTATATGTATCTTATTTTTCATCTTAAGCCTTAATAAAAGCTCCAAAAATGGATGGACAGTTTTGATATAACACATACCGCTTGATGGGATCCTCAGAACTTGTTGATGTCAATAGACCAGCTATATAGCTGGTGTGTGGTACACCTGTCAATTTGCTTCCGCAACGTTCAATACCGAGTAGTGAGTACAGAGGGTCACTACATCGAAATCAGAATATATGTGGGCCCACCAGGAATATATGTGGTTTATCCACATGGACCATCTGTTTTTCCAGCTAATTTAAGGGGTTGAGTCCAAAATTGAAGCATATCCAAAGATCAAGTGGATCATACAACATGAAACAGTGGGAATAATGATTTCCACCATTGAAACCTTTCTAGGCTCACAGTGATATTTATTTGTCATCAAAACTCTTCATAAGATCATACAAATATAGATGAAGGGAAAAAACGAATATAAGCTTGATCTAAAACTTTTGTGGCCGCTGAGAATTTTTCAACGGTAGACATTCTGTAGGACCTGTATCTTAGCCCGTACTGTTTCATATGCCTCTGCGGTCCTCCCGATCAGATTTCGGCAACCTTCGGCCTTTTCTAACATTTGCGCGCGATCCCGAGTCATATCCCGTATTTCAGAGTCGGCTCAACTCGAGACTTGTACCTTGACGACCGCACCGTCGCCGCGGTTCCGATGCCGCGTCTCGCGCGCCGAGGCGATATCTAGGCCAGGAGATGTGGGCCCGCGTTCAGTTCGAGAAAACACCGCGCGTTGTAAGTATCAAGGAAATCTCTACGAAACATCCCATCAATTCTATCAATCAAAGTACACATCACCAATTAATGCCAAGTACAACCACCCCTCCCCAAAAGTCAATATTTCTTATAACAAAGTACATGCTTACCTCACTCACCATTATTTCACACCCATCCCTCTCTCTCTCTCTCCCATTCTCTCTCTTTCATTCCCTCTCTTTCATCCTCCAAGCAAGAAACCATCCATGGCTTCCATGGGGAAGTTAGGTGTGACCCACCTTCCTACCATCAAATCCAACCCTTGGATCACCATCTCAACCGTTAAAAATGACTTCTTGGGGCTCTAGAGTGCATAAATGGAAGAAGGAATAGGCGATCAAAGGTGAGTGCTTCTTTCCTTCTTTCTCTCTCTCCTTTTCTTTTATTTTGTGGGTGATTTTCTTTTGTGTAGGTCTTGACCTTTGGATCATAGTGGGCGATCCACCATTAATTTCAATTTCCAGAGTCTACTTATTGTGGGACCCACTTGATGTATGCATCATATTTGGGAGGGCCCAATAGTGGCGGGATCCCTCTCCTTCATATGTATCTCTCCCTCTCTCACTCTCAGATTTTGTGTCTCACCTGATGAATGAGCCCTATCCATGCTATCATGGTGGGGCCCACTTTGCTGTACGTAATTCACTAGCAACGTCCATCTGGACGGTGTTGATTGGGGACCCCAAGATGTATTTGAATTTCCTAACCATCCATTGACTGGATGTGGACCCTACCATAGTAGCGTGTGGGCCCTACTATGATGGATGTACATCCAGGCCGTCTATTCATGTGGAGCCCACCATCTGACCATCCGTCCAGCGTCTCTGGACGCTGGGCGCTGACGCTCCCACTCTCCCACACACTTACACGTATATAGATATAAATATATATGATATATTATCATTTAATATAATATTTTATATTAATAAAAGATGTGGTGGGCTACTCCCACATGGGACCCACCTTACTTCAACACCTAACTATCAGCTGTAATGATGTCAGCTGTTGCTGACGTGAGGTGAGAACCTAACCCTACAAAGGTCTGGACGGTGGGATTTCCTGTTGATGGTGGATCTCATCTAGCTGTCCATCTACTATTTTTAGCAGACATGTGGGCCCACCCCACATGTGCTACATGTGTGGGATAGGGCCCACCTTGCTGTACGTACTATGCACCCTGCACCGTCCTTCCATGGACGGTGTTGTGAAGGGCCAACCGTGATGTAGCTGTGAAGTATTTGCCACCCAATCTAACCGTCCGTCTAGGACGTAGGATCCACTTCACATGTGTTGCACATGTGGAGGTGGGACCCAAGCTGATGTATTTATTCTCTGTCTGCATCGTCCATCCCTCTCTGGACGGTGGGTGGACACCTTGATATATATGTAATCTGCACCGTCCATCTGGACGGTGCTGTGTGCGCAGGCTGCCGTGATGTTTGCACCATAAGGTGTGTATTCTGCATCCACACCGTCCGTTTGTGATCCTCACCAGCGGCAGCAGCTGCTGCATACGTCAATAAGTTCTATGGGTCCCATCTGAACCGTGGACCACATCATTATGTATGTATTTCATTCCAAACGTCTATCTGGACGGTGAGGACCCCACCTAGTTGCTGTATTGATGCCACCATGTTCTGTGGGCCTGATCATTAGGCATGTGTTGTATCTGACCATCCATCTGCAGTGGGGCGACTGTGATGTATGTGTGCTCCACGCCATTCACTCGTTTACAATTCAGACCGTCCATCAGACCCAAATTCTCCAATGGCCACATGCGTGGGATCCACCGTGATATAAGTGTTTTGTCCATGCTGCCCTGGAGTGTGGACCTCCGCACGTGGGAACTTCTTTTGATGTATGTGATTACCCATGCCAGTCATCCATTTGTTTTGACAAGGGGCCCTGCCCACACGTGTGGGCAGGTGGGACCCACCTCACTGCTTGTATTATGTATCCACAACTGTCCACTTGTGGACGGTGCTTTATGGGCCGCACCATGATGTATGAGTGTATCCCCACCGCCTGTCCATTTTGATGGACGTATGGCCCACCTTGACACACGTATTTTAGCCACGCTGTCTATCTATTTCATCTACGTTGTACCCAGCCTCGTGGGATACCATGATATGTGTTTTATTCCAAGCTGTCCATCTAATTCTCTTTCTTTTGGACATGGCCCACCATGATCTGGACGGTGGGCCCTATCATGATGCATGCGTCCATCCATGCAGTCCACCATCTAGGTATGGAAGGTGGGATACATGCAATGTATGTGCTTCTCCAACCGTTCAAATCATGGGGCCCACCCTGGTGTACGTATTCTATATTCACAACAGCACCTTTAGACGGTGCCACGTGGGGCCTACCATTGATGCATGTATTGTGTATTTGTGTCGTTCATTTGTGCAACCTACCATGATGCATGTGTTGCATCCAAACTGTCCTACCATTTTTTTTTTTAAAGATTACAGACCTAGGATCTGGTGGACCACATTATAGGAACCAGTAGGTTTGAACATCCACCATTATAACTCTTGGAGCTACTAAGTTTGGGCCAAATGATTTTTTGTTCTTCCTCTTGATCTAGGCCTTTATGACCTTATGATTACATTGGATGGGAATATAAGTGTTATGGCGAGCCTTGGTAATTTTAGTAGTGGAAATCCTTATCGCCACTTATAATTGGGTGTGACCCATTTGAAATACATGTGGCCCATGTGATGTAGCCCACTTACCACATTTATGGCCCATTGTTGAGGCCCACCTTAATAGATATAAGGCCCATTATGATGAATGCAAGGCACATGTGATTAGGCCCAACTTGATGTATTTGTGACCCGTCCACTGAGGCCCACTTTGATATATATGAGATCCATGGTATGAGGCCCATGTGCATAGCCCACCTGTTACGTATATTAGGCCCATGTGCAGGGTCTCCCTGGTATGTATTTGTGGCCCTTTTTGGCGTGGTCTATTAAGTTGTATTCTAGGCCCATGATGGTATTAGGCCCAGGTTATGCGGCCCATTTATTGCATGTGCGGCCCATTTATTGAGTCCCTTGTGTGAGGCCATGGGTCCACTATATGTTTAACCTTACGTAGGCCCCTCCTTGGGAGCAATGTCGGTCAAATGGCCACATTGATGGGCAATGATGGTTTAATGTCCACATTGTGAGTTTTCCTTAGGCCTTGTCAGGCTCATTCTTATCGAGGCCGATTATCATGACCGATTGTCGATTAGCGATCGAGGCTGATTATCACGACCGATTACTGATTAGCAATCAAAGCCGATTATCCTAACCGATTGCTGATTAGCGATCGAGGCCGATTATCCTGACCGATTGCTGATTAGCAATCGAGGCCGATTATCCTGACCGATTACCGATTAGCGATCGAGGCCGATTATTACTACCGATTACTGACTAGCAATCGAAGCCGATTATCCTGACCGATTGCTGATTAGCGATCGAGGTCGATTATCCTGACCGATTGCCGATTAGCGATCGAGGCCGATTATCCTGACCGATTGCTGATTAACGATCGAGGCCGATTATCCTGACCGATTGCCGATTAGCGATCGAGGCCGATTATCCTGACCGATTGCCGATTAGCGATCGAGGCCTATTATCACTACCGATTACTGACTAGCAATAGAAGCCGATTATCCTGACTGATAGCTGATTAGCGATCGAGGCCGATTATCCTGACCGATTGCCGATTAGCGATCGAGGCCGATTATCGTGACCGATTGCCGATTAGCGATCGAGGCCGATTATCACGATCGATTATTGATTAGCAATCGAAGCCGATTATCCTGACCGATTACCGATTAACGATCGAGGCCGATTATCCTGGCCGATTGTCAATTAGCGATCGAGGCCATTTATCATGACCGATTACCGATCGAGGTCGATTGTCGATTGACGTGGCCAATTTTTTATTCTGTTTGTCGTGGCCGATTGATCGATTATTGATCGAGGTCGATTATCGTGACCGATTACCGATCGTGGTCGATTATCGAGACCTATACGATGTATATGCGACCCATACTTGAGGTCCATTGTGATGTGCATTCGGCCCATGTTTGAGGCCCGATGTGATGCATATGCGACCGATGTGATGAGGCCCATTATGATGCATTTGAGGTCCAGGCGATGGAGCCCATTGTGATGTATATTAGGCCTATGTGAAAGGCCCGTCGTGATGTATATTAAACTCTTGAGTGAGGCCCATGGTGTTGTATATTTGGCCATTGTGTGCGGCTATGAGTCCACTATATGTTAGGCTTTATGTGGGTTGTTCCTTGGGGGACAATGTTGGTTAAATGTCCACGTTGTCAATATTGATTGTCAATGCTTGCTATTGATACCGATTATGAGTATGTGACTGCATAGCATCATAATACATGCCCATATGCATCATCTACATGTCTGTTATGAGATATGATTGACCATTGCATATGTCATAGTGCTTGTTGTTATGACTCCCTGATAGGTGGAGATTGTCTTACATGAGTGCACGATATGCGCAGGATTGATGTATGACTGGATTGTATGACTCATGCATCTTGCATTGTGTGTTGTGATTACTATACGCCTTAGCGACATCAGGGTCGTAGCCTCCACAGGTATTTCGTAGATGGCTAGATGGGACACCAGAAAATCTGTTTTACATGGGGTGCTATAGATATCCCTGGGTGAAAGTCCCTAAACCCTCTTGGTTCCAGAGGTTGCTCCAACATCTAGACCGAGTGGGTAGATGAGCGCCGAGTGCCGATTACCAGATGGCTGTGCTCTCCACTGTGTCATGGTCGGTTGGAAGGGGGTGCGGCCTTACCTGCCCGAGAGGAGGGGATAATGCTAGGCTGAGTCTGACCAGCTCGAGGAATGGGTCCGCTATTGACCAGCCGGGCCTGATATTGGCAGGCAGATAGTGAGGTCTCTTCCACTCACCTTGTTGCGCGCGATGGGACGGCAATCTGGTATGGAGTGTAATAAACCCCGGTGATTTCTCAGAGAGGAACCGTACTGATATGTGGACTTATTGAGTAGGAGATGCATGCTCATTCATTCATCCATTCACTATCCACTCGGGCTGGTGGTGCGCAACTAATTCTTGTGTACTTTCGTTATGGTATGGATTTCGGTTAGGCGCGTGACTAACCTGAGATCAGGAGTTTACCACATTGAGTCTGACTATCCAAATTTAGGTATGGGACTGGTTTGGATAGGAGTCCCTTGTGGTGGACCCCATAGCCTGCGATACTACGTACTATCATCCCGACTTCACACTCCAGCATGGTTATTTCATTCGCATTGCATGTTGTATTACATCCACAAGCATATGACATCTTGGGTTGCTATTTCTACACTTACATGACCTAGACAGATTTAGCAGGATTTGTATATCGCATTGCATCCTCAGCATCTGATATTTGGCTCTTTATGACCCCTCATCGCATAGCTGTTCTATATCACGTATTCTGATATTGATTGACTTATAGACTTGTCCATACTTTCGCTTACTCTGTTATCGTATGATTTATATCTTGTCAGTATTTCTGCTTATTCAGACATTATATGGTTTATGGATTACCAGTTTTCAGTATCGTATGATTATGGCATTGTATTGAATACTTGACACTTACCTGGTACACACACTTACACCACCCTCTAAGCTTTCTATAAGCTTATGCACGATAGATGTGTGCAGGTGATGTTAGGTTGCAGCAGTGCTGAGCTTGGAGCGTGCAGTGGTCTTCTGGAGCTTGACTTCTATTTATGTATTTCCCTTTTAGTATTGTACTCAAACGATTATATTAGTGGATATATGATAATGATGTTGTCTTTGTGAATTGGGTAATCTTGTGGTTATGCTTATTACTAGTTATATGTATAAAATAAAAAATAAAAAATCCTCCTTATAGGATCTCAGGATCGGAATCTGGCATATGAATGCTAGGAGCCGAGAATGGGGTACTACGGAGGCTGTCGGCACCAGATTCGATAATCGGGATTCTTATGAATCCGATTCCCGGGTTTGGGGCGTGATACATTCAATTCACACTATTGTTGTGGTGTGATCCATTTTAGATTTGGATATACTTCATTTTTGGACTTAAGTCCTAAAATTATCTACTAAAAAGGATGGACGATGAATAAAATATATAAATTGTTGATGCAGAAATCTGAATCAGCCTAACCGAGCACCAAACACCAGTGACGAGCCTGTACAAGGGAAGAGTAAAGGAGACCCTGGCTAGAGCAGGGGACCCTTTGATGCCAAAGTCTGACTTAGAAAACTGGGTCTAAGTAGTGTAGTTAGGGCTTAAGGTGCTAGATATTGCGTACCTTCCTATGCCAATGAATCCCCTATTTATACCTTTTCCTAGAGGTGAACGTGTTCGTCAATCTTGGCACAATCCTTGCCGTTGAACAAGAGTGAAAGGTGTATTGATGTGGGCTGTCAGCAGTAGATCATGCGCCAGATATCACTCTAGACGTGCGATACTGGGGTTGATATCCAAGCATAGTTATTGGACGTTCCTTTGCTTGAGCCGACCCTTGCAGTCTGACCCTATGATCGGATTAACTTTAGTCTTTCACTGGTAAGGGTTCGGTTGCGGCGGCTAGACAAGGCATGTAGCAACCTCTTCCTGATTCCTGATTGGTGTCAAAGCTTTACAATAGGACTTGGAAACTAGGCCTAGGTCATTACGATAGGGTCAGTGCAGACAAACTATTATAAGTCTGAGGCCTTGCTTAGCCCATCGACCTCTAATGAGCTCGACTCAGATTTTTTCATAACAAAAGCCCCCTACTCTCTAGGTCCGAACTCTAATTTAGGGAGAAAATACCTGAGAAAATGAACCGCCATTCCACTCATGATGGCAAGTCGGCGAGAATGAAACGAACAGCCGTAATCATGGCTCTTCTCCATCAATGCATTGTATTGCAGTGACAACTTTTTGGTTATGAGCCTGTAGTTGGTGAACATGTGGCGACGGTTAAGGATTCGAATCGCTCAAGCGAGTCTGGCGCTGCCGCGTGGACGTTGAGAGGTGGAGGGTCACTTGTAAATTGAATGTTGTTAAGTATTGTCAGTGCTCGGCTCGGACAATGTCAGTTTAGGTGAATGATTCACCGCCACCTATACAGCAGAGCTCGGCATGACACCATTTTAGCTTCGAAAACAGCTATCTATCATGATTACAATCAGTTTAATAAGGCTATAAAAGTCACCCTCTATCCTCATTTGAATCCTCCTGTATTCTATTTATTCATAGCATTTGTGCTACCAGACATCCTCTTGAGAGTGATTTTCCTGTGTGTTTCTTTCTTTCCCAACCCTTTTCAATCTCTTCTAGTCCCATTATATTAAACGGGTCAGACGAGGTTCGAGTAGTAGGAGACGAATCAGAGCTGGAGAGCACGGACTCTGAGCACAGGGGCTCGGAAGGTCCTTTTGAGGTGATACCCCTTCGACCTCTAGTGAAGAAGACTGCGAGGCCTAAAGCGAAGGGCCATAACAAATGATAAAAAAGAATACTTCAGGATCCGGTTGGAAGAGCCATGGCCGGGCCTTCGGGGGGTCAGTTTGAGGCAGTAGTCCCTAGGGGCTCAATCTTAGTTGAGTCCCAAATGGCCCAAATCCATGCCGAGTATCAGATTCCCGACTCCGTGCACATCAAGGTTCCCCCTCTCCACGCTCCAAGAGATCTAGTTAATGTAGAAGTGGCTATCTTCATCTGCGCCCTCCAGTGTGGGCTTCAGTTTCCTATTCATCCCTTTGTGCGCATGATGTCCACACGTTTGGAGCTAGCGCTGGGTCAGTTGGTTCATAATGCCTGGTGAATCTTGGACTCCTCATGCATCATTTGACGCCAACTTAAGAACCAAGACATGACGCTCGACGTGTTTTTGTCCATGTACCAAGCCAAGCACGACTCAATCGAGCCGTGCTGGTACTATTACCCTGGGAGCTCACCACACGCCAATTGGCTATTACTATTACCCTGCTAGGACCTACCTCGAGACCTGTCCTTTCAAGAGCTCAAAGGGGCCCACTGATATATCCATTTTATCCTAGCCAATGAGGTAGCTCTAAGTTTGGGGTTCCTGTCCTTGCCTGAGTGGTAGACTCTGAGGAGTTTCTACACGAGGTCTTGGGTTCGAAACCATAGGTGGTGAAATCCCACTGAGTGTGTGGGTGTGTCACGGGTGCATGTGAAAAAAAATAAACCACACTATAGTTGTGATAATGACCTCCATTGCTGAAGCTTCTTAGGCCCCACCTTGATTTTATTTGCCATCCAACTGGCTCGCAAGTTCACATTGACATCAAATGAAAACATAAGTATTAGGATTTTATTTGCCATCCAACTGGCTCGCAAGTTCACATTGACATCAAATGAAAACATAAGTATTAGCTTGATGCAAAATTTATTTATCTCTTAAGGGATTTTTAGTCATATCCATTCAAATAATGTGGTGTGGTCCACTTGAGCATTTGTCTCATATTTAGGCTCATCATTTAAAATGATTTTTCAAAATAGATGAATGACATGATAAAACACGCACATCACATTGGGCTGCACATAGCCCTGACAGGACTGTCCCTCTCTAGCTATTGCCTAGTGATGCTGCCACTAGCCAATGGCTAGTGCTTGATGCTATGTGGGCCCCACCATTATGCATGTGTTCATCCATGTCATCTATCTGTTTTTTCATATTATTTTACAGTATGAACCCAAAAATTAGGTAGATCCAATTTTCAAGTGGACCATATCACAGGAACAACATTGATTAAACGCTCACCATTGAAGACTTATTGGGCCATTGTAGTCTTGGATTAATCTTATATTTGTTTTTTCACTTCATCCAGGTCTGCATGGCCTAATTATCAATTTAGATGTCAAATAAACATTACAGTGAGGCATATGAGGATTTTAACGGTGGATATTCAATTATTATTGTTTTCATATGGTGTGGTCCACCTAAGATTTAAATTTACCTCATTTTTAGGATCAAGCCCTAAAATGATATGAAAAAAATGGATAGATGGCGGGGATAAAATACATACATCATGGTAGGCCCATAGAGCACTGACCACTAGCGCTTGACTAGTGGTGCGTCACCAGCCAAACCCAAGACGCATGTGTTTTATAAACGTGCTATCTAAATCCCAAGTTAATCATATCACACCAAACATTGGAGATCCAACATTGACCATTGAAAACTTCCTGAGGCCACATAAGTTTTTGGATCAAGTTGAGATTTGTAAGTCTGTGTGACCCTATCAACAAGTTGGATGGCAAATACAATTACAATGGCCTTAAAATGTTTTTAATGGTGGATGTTCAATCAAAAATGTTTTCCTTTGGTGTGGTCCACCTGAAATTTGTATCTACCTCATCTTTGGAACCATACCTTAAAATGAGGTGCGGATAAAATACATACATCATGTTGGGGTCCATAGAAATTTGACACTAGCTAGCTAGCTGGTGTTGGGGTCACTGGCCAAACTACATCCTTTACTCATGTTGTCCATCCAATTGTCTTCCTTATTTTAAGGCATGGTCTAAATAGTGAAGTAGATCCAAATCTCAAGTAAGCAATAAATAGAAATCAATGATCATTGAACGCCCACCATTAACAACTTCCAATGACCCACAATAAATTTTTATTTTCCATTCAACTGTTTGATTAGGTCATGCAGACTTAAACAAAGAGAAAACAAAAATATTACCTTAATTCAAAACTTTTGTGCCCCGTGAAGTTTTTAATAGTGGGTGTTCAATCACCACTCTTTTTTATGATATGGTCCACCTCATATTTAGATTTGCCTCAATTTTGGGCTAGTGCCATAAACTGAGCCGAAAAAGTGGATGGGCTTCATGAACATAACACACATGGACTAGGTACCACCCTTCCTGTCTCTAGTCAGGAATGGAAGGGGCTCTGAGGAGCCACTGTGATGTACGATTTGATGGGGATTTTCTCCTCGTCACTCGACCGGTTGAGGGATCTACTCGATCGATCGAGGGTGGTGCTCAACCAGTTGAGTGGCGCTCGACTCAAAGTCCAGCGATCAATTGAGTTTATTCTTCTGCGCTACTCGATCGGTCGAGGATCCGATCAACTAGTTGAGGAATCTGCTCGACCAGTTAAGGTTACGCAAATTCATGTCCGAATTTTGTACGAACTGCATAAATTTGAGGCGGTTTCGCAAGATGTGCGAAAGGGAATTGCCTAAACTATAAATAGGGATACTTAGGGCTGTTCTAGAAAATGCAAGAGAGTTTCCTAAAGCTTTACAAGAGTTTGTTAAAGGGTTTAGGGCTATTAAAGGTATGAGAGAGAGAAAGAGAAAGAGAGAGAGGAAGCTTGTGGAAGGGAGGTTCTGCTTGTAGAGGTGATCTACTATGCACTCGACATCTCAGCGCTTCTATGTCCTCATAATCGGTGAGATCTCTCTATTTTTTTTTATCCTCTTATTGTTCATCCACTCTTACGTGAGTAAATAAAGTTTGTGTGAGACCCGTATCCTAGCACGTATCATTCCGTATGCCTCCGCGGTCCTTCCGGTTGAATTCCGTGATCTATTATCGGCGTTTGCGTGCGATCTTGAGTCGTGTCCTATATCACATAGTTGGCTCGACTCAAGACTTGTACCCTTGCGACCGCACCATCGCGGTAGTTCCTACACTGCGTATTACGTGCTGAGGCGATACTCGGGCCATGAGATGTGGGCTCACTTTCAGTTCTAAAAAAATGCCGCGCGCAGTAAATCCTGAGAGAATCCATCACATCAATCTTATCAATCATTTAATTAAGTACACATCACTCTCATTACTCACACCCATCCCTAAGTACAACTACTCATCCTCAATGTCAACCCTTACATCACTTCATCCATACCTCTCCCCCTCACTCACATCACCTCTCTCTCTCTCTCATTTCTCTCTCATTTTTTTCTCTCCCAAGCTCCATGAGAGCAATCCAACGTCCACCTCCATGAGAGAAATCTGGGTGTGAGCCACCTTCCTATCTTCCATCCCCACCCTCCAAAAATAATCTCAACCGTTGAAGTTCGTCCTTTGAAGCTCTAGATTGCGTTGGCGGAAGAAAGAAGATGAGATCAAAGGTGGGTGCTTTTATTTATTGATTTTATGATTTGAGGGCACACATATGTTGGACCTATTTTGATGTATTTATTATATAGGGAGGGCCCATAATGGCAGGGTCCCTTCCCTCCTCACCGCTTTTCTCTCTCTCTCTCTCTCTTGTACTGTTTGATGACCCACCTGATGCATGCATCCATGCCATACATCATGGTGGAGCCCACCTTGGAGTATGTGAAACCCACCTCGTGCACATGTTCATATCCAAGCCGTCCGTCCTGCCTGGACGTTGGATGAAGTAAAAACGCAAATATCTGTTTGATCAAAAACTCTGGTGGGCCACACCACGTGGACCCACCTTTGATGTCTTATATCCAAACCATTCATCTGTTAGGCTAGCAACTGCAGCTGCTGTGCAGCGTCGGAAGGACTGTGGGACCGGACGTGAGGTATGTGTTTTATAACACCTTCCATCTATTGCATTGATGTCAGCAGAGAGGCTGGCAATGAGATATGTGTTTATCTAACCGTCCATCCATTTGCATGGGACCCACCCCACACGTGTGACACGTGTGAGGATGGGGCCCACCAGGCATATGTCCAGCAGAGCTGGGATGGTAGACCACCTTGATGCATGTATTTTGTCCAGCTGTCCATTTGGACGCTGAATGTTGTAACCCTGTACGTCACCAGATGGTGGGCCCTACATGGGACCCACCCATGAGAAAAAGGGATTGGCTGGCATTACACGTGGTGTTGATGTCAGCAAGTGGTGTGGGTTTGTTCCACACTGTTCATCTGTGTGGCACCACACCATGATGTATGCATTATTCCAGCCGTCCAGCTAGGACGGTGGACCCCACCTTATTATATGTCTTCTATCCACACCGTCCAATGCTTTAGACAGTGTTGGACATCATGTGTAGGCGCTGTCCTACCCCGCCTTGATGATGTGCTGATCCACACCATTTGTTCATCTGAGGCCCCAGCAGTAAATCAGCTACTGTATTGACGTATGCAAGTTCTGTGGTACTCACCTAATCTATCTGTTTATCTCCACCGCACATCACGCTGGATGTGGGGCCCATGTACGTGCAGGCCATCCAACTGTTGGGCCATGGCACCACCCTCATGTATGCATTTTGCCACACCATCCTGACCTTGGACGGTGGGGCCCTATCATAATATATGGGTTTCATCCTCACCGTCCAACTGCTGGATGGTGGGATCCCACCTCTATGCTTATATATATATATATGATATAATATAATAAAATATTAAAATATAATATTATGGTGGGCCCCACGTGGGACCCACCTTGATGTAGCTATTCTATATCCACACCCATCCATCTGGACGGGTGGTGTGGGGCGCACCAGATGCATGCGGTTTATATTCACATCGTCCAAGGTTAGGATGGTGGGTCCCATTGATGGTTGACTTCAACAAACTCTGTGGGGCGTACTGTGATGTAGTGTTTTACCTATGTTGTTCGTCCATGCAGTGGAACCCGGCCCACCATGTTGTATGTATTATATCCCAGCTATCCATTTGGACGGTGGGGACCCACGGGCTGCATACTTGTTGTATGTATATCAGCAGTTCTGTGGGTCCTAATCACGAGACATGTATTATATCTAAACCGTCCATCAAAATGATGAGCTCGACTTAAGGCTTGAGACTGAAAATGAGGATTTCAGGTGGACCACACTACAGAAGTCAGTGGAGATTGTATGTCTACCATTGAATCCTTTTTTGGAGTACAGAAGTTTTGGATCAAAAATGAATTTGTTTTCCTCTTAATCCAAGTCCTTGTGACATTATGAAATAGATTGGGTGGAAAATAAATGTTATGGTGGGCCCTGAAAATTTTAAGCGGTGCCAATCATTATCTCCATTGTTATCTGTAGTATGGTTCAGATGATCTTTGGATATGATTCATTTTTGGCTAATACTCTATAATGATCTCTAAAAATAGATAAACGGTGTAGATGATACAGCCCAAGTAGTGCGGCCCATTGGTGTAGCCCACTTGATGTGTATAAGGCCCACTTGCGTGGCCCATTGATGTAGCCCACTTGATGCATATTAGCCCATTAGTGCTGCCTATATAATGGGGCCCACCTGCTTGAATCTGAGGCCTATGGGTAAGGCCCGTTATGATTTACATTAGGCTCATGGGTTATGGCCTGTATGATGTATCTGAGGCCCATGTGTAGGGCCCACATGTTATGTATTTGAGGCCCATAAGTAAGGCCCAGCTGAGGTGTATAAGGGCCATTGATGCCGCCCACTTGTTATATTTAAGGCCCACGAGTTGTGGCCCATTATGATGTACTGGGGCCCATGGGTCGTGGCCCATTGAGATGTATACTTGGCCCATACGTCGTGGCCCATTATGATATATTTCTGACCCATTTAGTGGGCCCATTATGATATATTCCTGCTCATATGATGAGGCTTGTTTCTGGCCCATATGATGTGGCCCATAGCGATGTGCATTATGCCCATGTGATGCGACCTACTTGATTTATAAAACCATTATGTGAGGTCATAGGACCACTATATGTTTGGCCCTATGTGGGCCACTCGTTGGGAGTAATGTTGGTTAGATGTCCACATTGATGGCCAATGACGGTTAGATATCCTCATTGTGACCTTCCCTTAGGCCTTATTAGGCCATTCTCATCAATGTCGATTGCTGATTTCGATCAATGAGGCCAATTATTGATCGATTTCAATTATTGTGGCCGATTACCGATTCCGATTATCGAGGCCGATTATCGATCGATTTCGCTTGTTGTGGCCAATCGCCAATTAGCGATCAAGGTTAATTATCGTGACCGATTGGCAATTCCGATTGTCGAGGCCAGATATTGAGGTCAATTGTTGAAGCCCAATATGATGTATATGCGGCCCATATTTGAGGCTCATTGTGATGTACATTCAGCCCGTGTTTAAGGCCCAATGTGATATATATGAGGCCTTTGTAATGAGGCCCATTGTGATGCATTGAGGGTCAAGCGATCGAGTCGATTGTAATGTGTGTTAGGCCCATATGAGAGGCACATTGTGTTATATATTAGGCCCTTGTGTGAGGCTATGGGCCCATTATATGTTTGATTCTATGTGGGTCATTCCTTGGGGACAATGTTGGTTAAATGTCCACATTGTCAAGGTCGATCGTTGATACTAATTATGAGTATGTGACAACATAGCATCATGATACATACCCATATGTATCATCTGCATGTTTGTTATGAGATGTGATTGACCATTGCATATGTTATTGTGCAGGATGATATAAGACTCCCTGATAGATGGAGGTTATCTCACATGAGTGCACGGCATGCGCAGGATTGATGCATGACTAGATTATATGACTCATGCATTTTGCATTGTGTTGTGATTACTGTACACCCTAATGACATCAGGGTCGTAGCCTTCACAGGCATGTCGTGGATGGCTAGACGAGACACCAAAAAATTATTTTAGCATCGGGCTGCCATAGATGGCCTTGAGTGAAAATCTTTAAACCCTCTTGGTACCGGAGGACGCCCCAACATCGAGACCGAGTAGATACATGAGCGCCCGAGTACCGAATATCAGGAGGCCGCATCTCCCACTGTGTCGTGGTCGGTTGGGAGGGAGTGTGGCCTTACTCACTTGAGGGTAGGGGGTATTACTAGGCTGAATTTGACCAACTTGTGAATGGGTTCGCTATCGACGTGCCGGATAGATATTGACAGACTATTGGTCAGGCAAATAGTGAGGTTTCTTACGCTCACTTGGACTGTGCTGTTGAGAGAGGGGCAGTGCCATTTGAAGTGTACTAGACCTTGGTGATGATCCTAAAGATGAACTGTACTGATATGTAGACTTATTGAGGAGGAGTTACATACTTATTCATTCATTCATTCACTATCCACTTGGGATGGAGGTGCACAACTATTTGTTACGTGTACCTTCGCAATAACCAAGATTTCGATTGGGGCGCGCAACTAACCTGAGATCAGGAGTTTACCACATTGAGTCTGACTATCCAAATTTAGGTATGAAACTGGTTTGGATAGAAGTCCTCTATGATAGACCCCGTAGCTTGCGATACTACATACTATCATCCCGACTTCACACTCCAGCTTAGTCATTTCATCTGCATCGCATATTGCATTATATTCACAAGTATATGGCATTTTGGGTTACTATGTTTTGCACTTATATGGCCTAAACGGACTTAACATCTGATATTTAGCTCTTTATGACTCCTCATTTGCATAGTTATTTTATATTGCGTATTTTGATATTGATTGACTCATGAACTTGTCCATATTTTCATTTACTCTGTTATCGTATGATTTATGATCTTGTCAGTATTTCTGCTTACTCTGATAATTCATGATCTTGTCAGTATTTCTGCTTATTCTGATAATATACGATTTATAGATTACCAATATTTTTGGTATTGTATGATGATGGCGTTGTATTGAATACTTGACACTTACCTTGTGCACACACTTACACCACCATCTAATCTTTCTGTAAGCTTGTGCACGATAGATGTATGCAGGTGATGTTAGGTTGCAGCAGTGTTGAACTTAGAGCATGTAGCGGTCTTCTGGAGCTTGATTTTTGATTTATGTATTTCCCTTTCAGTATTGTACTCAATGATTATATTAGTGGATATGTGATGATAATGTCGCCTTTGTGAATTAGATAATCTTGTGGTTGTGATTATTATGAGTTAAATATACATTGAAAAGAAAAAAATATCCT
Organism: Magnolia kwangsiensis; assembly: GCA_037074715.1. NCBI lineage: Eukaryota > Viridiplantae > Streptophyta > Magnoliopsida > Magnoliales > Magnoliaceae > Magnolia > Magnolia kwangsiensis. The sequence continues at coordinate 49,207,613 of CM073575.1, read as the reverse complement.
CCTTGTAGGATCCTAGGATCGGAATTTGGCGTATAGACGTTAGGAGCCGAGAATGGGGTACTACGGAAGCTATCGGTATCGGATTCAGCGATCGGGATTCCTGTGAATCCGATTTCCAGGTTTGGGGCGTGATAGTTTGATCTAAGCGAGGTGTGCTTGTGATCGGTTGTAACGTTTTACTTCATAGTGGATTGTTGCTCTAGACTAGGTCCCATGGTTTTTACCTCTTTGAGGGTTTTCCATGTAAAAATCTCTTGTATCATGTGGTTTGTGTTTTGATTTTTTTCATTGCTTTATTATCACATAATTCTGGTGTTTTTGGGAGGCTATATCCTAAGGTTTTGTGTAACGGCCCCCAACAAAGTGGTGTTAGAGAGTCTAGGTTTATTGAACGGAGTGGGATCGGTTCTGAATTATGGAAGGGGGCTTATCAAGGATGATCAATCTCAATGGTTCTAACTGGATCATATGGAAGGCTAAGATGGAGGACTTGCTTTATTGCAAGGACTTGTATGCTCCAATCTTAAGCATATCAGCAAAAATAAAGGATATGTCAGATAATGATTGGAAGAAGTTAAATCAGAAGGCGGTGGGGTTTATTAGATAACGGTTGGATGATTTTGTATTCGACCATGTGTCTACGGAGACCTTAACTACTAGTCTATGGCTGAAACTGTAAAAGCTGTATGAGAGGAAGACAACCGGCAATAAGATATTTCTGATAAGATGACTTGTGAATCTCAAGTTCAAAGATGGCGGTTCTGTGACTAAGCACATGAATGAAGTGAATAATATATTGAACCAGCTCTCTGCCATGAAGATGGTCCTGGACAATGAATTACAGTCTTTGCTATTGCTTAGCTCATTGCCTAATAGTTAGGAGACATTAGTGGTATCTTTAAGTAACTCCACACCAGATGTAAAGGTTTCCATGTAACAGGTAATCAGTTATCTCTTTAATGAGGAGATAAGGAGGAAGTCTTAGGGGTCCACTCAGCAAGAGGCCCTTGTGACACAAGAACAAAAAATGAATGAAGGCCAGAGATAAATCAACAGGCAAGTCAAGCACTAGGAAGGATGTTGAATGCTGGAATTATGGCAAGGACCACTATAAGCATGAATGTCGTAAGACTAAGAACGACAAGAAAGGAGAAGGAAAGGAGAAGAAAGATGAATCAGATTCCACTGCGGTCGCTTTAGATGGCGATGTTGTAGTTATTCGTTCTACAGATCATGATGTTTATCTCATGATACGAGTCAGGACACCAACTAGGTGATAGACTTGGGTGCCTAATTTCATACGACTCCACATAGAGACTTCTTCACAAGCTATAAGTCAGGTGACTTTGGGATTGTGAAGATGAGAAATTTTGGCATATCGAAGATCGTAGGGGTCAGTGATATTTATGTGAAGACCGATGTGGGCTGCACATTAGTTCTCAGGGATGTGAGGCATATCCCAAACCTTCGCCTCAACTTTATGTTGACGGAAAGGTTGGATGATGATGGCTATAAAAATTGATTTGTTGGTGGGCACTAGAAGCTCATCAAGAATTCATTGATCGCGGACAGAGGAAAGAAGTGTTGCACCCTTTACAAGGCAAGTATCAATATATACAAGGGTGGCTTAAACTATACATTGCAAGTATCAATATGTTGCACCCTTTACCAATCATTCGCATTTCATCCATAAATTGCGTAATCGAAATTAAGATTACATGAAAGAAACTATACATATAGTAAGGTAATTGAGAATCCTGTCTCAATACCCTTATTAAACACAATCCATCAACAATTTCTCATTCAGACATTTTATCAAACACTTGAACTACATATTACTAAATACATAGACTAGATTAATTATGACAAGAACTTTAGCAAAACCTTACACAAATTAGGTTATAAAGCATATGACAAACATTAACCTTAGTTTAGAAATCATGACAAGCATAAATCACAATTTCACATTCAATTAAACATTTCAACAAACACATGGAATGCACCTCATATTCTACATAGCTCACACATGTATAGTATATCGAAAACATTGTAACTAAGGTCATATGACAGTAATCATGTTAGACATAAATCATTGCAGACATTGAAAGCCTTGAAAACCATAACCTAAACATTTATAGTCTGCCCCTTCCGTCGGAATCCTCGTTTCGAACGTGGTTTGAATCCTACGTTTCGAATACAGAACAACGGGTACCTAAATCATGAAATAAGTTAGTTATTTCATCGATTAATCAATCCAGCTTTCTAAACCAAAATTAGGGTTAGGATTTCTTACCCAAGTCATAGTTGAAACGGATCGGTTAACTAGATATAAAGGCGATTCTGTGCGTGGAGTAACAAGAATGAATCATTGCAGTAAACTCCAAGGATCTCTCTTCTTTTCCTCACTTTTCTTCTCTTTTCTCTCTTCTCTCTCCTAGGGTTAGAGAAATTCATATGAAATGGGAATGGGGTGGTTTAAGGGCATTATATAGGCCCATAACTGATTTTAATGGCCCTAGGGCCATGGTATACGTAGGTTATAGCCAAAGGGTGTCTATTTCGGGCAGATGGGACACGTCTGGAGGTCCATTACCTGTCTATATCACAGAGTAAGCTCCCTGACAATGGATCTAGGCTTGGATGTGATTTCAGCGCATTTGGTTAGGCCGATCAACCGTGGACCTGTATCAGATCAATGGTCGTTGTCACTCGATCAGGGCCACAAGTATACCGATATGTGTAGGGTAATTTCCCTGATCCATGGGTAAAGTTCGGTTAGAAACTGACGGTCTGAAGGCTTCAATTTTGTCCGCAAGTGAATGACCCAATTTAGTTAAGTTTCATTACATTTTCCAAAGGTATTCGCGTTTCTCACACACTTCACTCAGGGCTTAAGTTGTGAGGTTCTGGATACTATTTAGGCTCGATTCCACGATAGTTGTCAAACCCAATAAGACGGTCATAATCCTATAGCTTCACGGTCATCAGACTTTTGATATGCGGTCTAGGTCCGATACAGAGTTTCAATGTGCTCCCGAGAGTAACTAGCTTTTGGAATTTCTCCTAGGTTTTTAAGTAGTGTTGAGTTACTAATTTTGACGGGTTTGGGTTTTGCCATTTGTATAGATAGTGGTTTAAGCTAATCCACCGATTAATTCAGTTTAGTACATAATTAATTTTTCGTCTAATTTCTACATAATATGGTCCTTAAGGATTTTTGCCTGAGGTGGTACCAGGTCTTTGTATGGATTTTTCCGAGACGTTACATGTTCAGAAAGAAGGTTGAGAAGAAGAATTCATAGATGAGGTTCAAGGCCAGACTTGTGGTGAAAGGATTTGGTCAGAGGAAAGGTATAGACTTTGAGGAGATATTCTCACCAAGTGTAAAGATGACATCCTTACAGGTGTTGATTGGGTTGGCGGCTAGCATGGATCTAGAGATAAAGTAGTTAGATGCTAAAACTACCTTTCTCCATGGTGACCTGGATAAAGAGATCTATATGCACCAATCAGAGGGCTTCGAAGTCAAAGCAAAGAACATATGGTGTGTAGGCTGAGGAAGAGCTTATATGGGCTGAAACAATCTCCACAGCAATGGTACAAGAAGTTCGACTCATTTATATTAAATCATAGATATGACAACGGATTCGGACCACTGTGTGTTCACGCGCAAGTTCTCAGATTGTGATTTCTTAGTTCCGTTATTATATGTTGATGACATGTTCATCATGGGAAAAGACATTAAGAAGATCGACAGACTGAAACAAGAGCTGGGCAAGTCGTTCGCGATGAAAGACTTAGGCCCAGCTAAGCAGATCCTAGGAATGGAGATATCCCGTGACAGAAGCAGTAGGAAGCTTGGCTGTCACAAGAGCGGTATATTGAGAAAGTACTAGAACAGTTCAATATGAATATAGCGAAGCCGGTTAGTACCCGACTGGATGGTCACTTCAAATTGAGCAATAGACGGTGTCCCAAGACAAAGGTAGAGGTGGATGAGATGTAGAAGATACCATATGTGTCAGCAGTAAGAAGTTTGTAAAGGCCTAGCTATATGTCCTAGAGGGGGGGTGAATAGGACTATGCCAAATAAAAATTTATTATAGCGGAAATTAAAGAAATATGATAGCCAACTAAATAAACCACAATGCAAGAATATAAAGCAACCTCAAAATTTAGATATTGAGAGGCTGATACAAATGTTGTTCTAAGGACAACCTTACACCAAAAACCAGAGTTTTTGGTAGGACTACCTGATTTCTAGAAAGGTCTTTGTATCAAGTCTCAAACCGAAGAGGAATAGAAAAATAAATATAAACTGCACTAAAGTATAAATTGTAATCACAAATATGTATTGTTCTAAGGACAACCATGCACCATAAGAGTGGCAGGGCAACCTTACTAGAACTAAATAATATCAAGCTGATAAATGAATAGCAAAAAATAAATTCTAACTATTACAACATTCCCCACAATGCTTGAAATAAAAGATTACAACATCCACAACCACATGTACATCCCACAAATGAATAAAGATAGATATGAAATAAAAATCATTCAACCACAACACAAGGGATTATAATGGTTCACCTATGTGTTAACCAACTGTTATACAACAGACACACAGAATGCTACTCCACTCCTAATATCCTCATACAGGGGATATTAGCATTCACTAACAAGGTAAGTTTTCACAGGTTCACCAAAAACCTTTACAATTGTGTCTTTGTCTGTGGGCTTACACAATTAAAAAACCCCCACTTCTGAGTTTTCCTGGCTCTCCTCAGATAACCAAAATAACGAGATTTTTCTGGCAAATCCCAAAAGAAACCAAAACAGAAAGGAATTTATACTTAAAAGTAAAGTACCTGATTTTCTCCTTCGATGTAGCTGTCCGGAAGAACCAAGTCAGAGTAGATGAATGAATGTCCAAGTTCAATGTCCAGTACTCAATTACAAGGTTCTAGTTCTAATTGATTTTAAAATTAAACCAAAATAGGGCTAGCCTTAATTGATTTTGATTCCAAAGAAAGGGAAATAACAATTCCTCTTTTCAGATTAGATTAGAATACCAGAAACAAAATCAATTAAATAATGCTAAAGAAAGAGAATATTAAATAAGCACACTTACCTTAAAATGGAGCACAGATCAATCTCTCAAAATGCTAGAATAATTTGCTTGAATTTCATATCATTAATGTGAGATTCGTGCTCTATTTATAGCTGAGCAATCCACGTCTTCGACTGGTCTTGAGACATCTATGACTGGTCGAATATGCAATAGAATTTCAAATAAATTGGGCGCGATAAGATTTTTCTGTTGCTTGACCGTCGAAGAATAACCAGAAAGTCTCAAAAATCCTCAACAACTTAGGACTGGTCGAGGAATTTCTTGGACTGGTCGAACCAGTGCTAGGACTAGTCGAACAAGGTCCAAGACTAGTCTTAGAACAGATCAAAATTACTTATAAAAAATATATGAATTATGTATCCAAAGTGACCTATTCTAAAGGTCCACCTAAGGTCAGTTATATATCAAAAGAGAAGTAAGGACATTGAAACTTAAATACCAGTGACCTTGAGTATCATGAAGATTGAGTTCTTGAACTTGAGATCTTCAGCTTGAAAAAATTCTGAGAACTTGAACTTTAAAAGCTTCTGAGATCTTTAACTTGAATAGATTTCGAGAACTTGAGAGCTTCTGAAATCTTCACATTCAAGTTCTTCAACTTGAATAGCTGTGCTTGTCTACTCAAAGCCAATCTTGTGTCTTGAATAAATCTTTTGTTCATCACATACACAAGCTTCAAAGAAGTATCTTTGTCACCACAAATTTAACAATCACAAGGGGCTATCTACTATAACACTTACAAAGTTTGATGTATGCTATGGTGTGTACATGCCTAGACATAACATATGCGGTTAGTGTTGTCAGCCGGTATCTTACCAATCCTGACAAAGAATATTGGGCAGCAGTGAAGTGGATATTGAGATATCTAAGAGGCTTATCCAGGTTGAGCCTATGTTATGGTGATAGAAAACCTGTGTTAGAGGACTACACAGATGCAGATATGACAGGTGACATAAACTCCATGAATTCTACATCGGGGTTCATATTCACATTTACAGAGGGCCAGTCTCTTAGCAGAGCAAGCTACAGAAGATTGTAGTATTATCGATGACAGAGGCAAAGTATATTGCGGTCACAGAGGCATGTAAAGAGATGCTTTGGATGAAGAGGTTCCTACAAGAACTTAGCCCGAAGCAAGAGCAGCACGTGGTCTATTGTGATAGTCAGAGTGCTATACACTTGAGCAAAAATCCAAGTTAACACTCCAAGTTAAAGCATATAGAGATCCGATATTACTAGATCATGGATACTTTCGAATAGGTATTACAGCTTGAGAAGTTCCACACTGACGATAATGGGTCAGATATGATGACTAAGGCTTTGCTCAATGGCAAGTTTGAGGTTTGTAGAAACCGGACTGGCTTAAAGAAGGTGAATTCCTCATGAGTAAAAAAGGAAGATATTTGATGGAGATTTTCTCCTCGTTGCTCTACTGGTCGAGTGCCATGCTTGATCGGTCAAGGGTGGTGTTCGACCGGTCGAGGGTAGTGTTCGACCAGTCGAGTGGCGCTCGACTCAAAGTCCAGTGACCAATTAAGTGTATTCTTCCGCGCTGCTTGACCAGTCGAGGAGTCGGCTCGACCAGTTGAGGCTCCGCTCGACTAGTCGAGGTTACGCAGATTCATGTCCAGATTTTATGCGGACTGCATAAATTTAAGGCGGTTTCGTAAGAGGTGCGAAAGAGAGTTGTCTAAACTATAAATTGGGATACCTAGGGCTGTTTTAGAAAATGCAAGAGAATTTCCTAAATCTTTGTAAGGGTTTGCTAAAGGGTTTAGGGCTATCAAAGGTATGAGAGAGAAAGAAAGAGAGAGAGGAAGCTTATGGAAGGGAGGTTCTACTCGTAGAGGTGATCTACTGTGCACTCGACATTTTAGCGCTTTTACGTCCTTGTAATCGGTGAGATCTCTCTATTTTTTCTTTATTCTCTTATTGTTCATCCACTTCTGCGTGAGTGAAAAAGGTTTGATCCAAGCGAGGTGTACTTATGATCGGTTGTAACATTCTACTTCATAGTGGATTGTTACTTTGGACTAGGTCCTGTGGTTTTTACCTTTTTGAGGGTTTTCCACATAAAAATCTCTTGTGTCGTGTGGTTTGTGTTTTGATTTATTTCATGTTTTATTATCCCATAATTCTGGTGTTTTATTGACATTGTCCATTCATTTTGATGTATCATTTTAGAGTACAAGTGTCACACCCCAAACTCATAAACCGGGCTCACAAAATTTTCGATTGTCGAATCCGGTGCCGACAGCCTCTGTAGTACCCTATTCTTAGCTTCCAACGTCCATACGCCAAATTTTGATCCTGGGATAATACAAGGAGCATTTTCAACATGAATTTGTCTCATTAGAAGCATAACCACAAGAACAACATTGTCATCACATATCCACTAATATAATAATTTGAGTACAATACTGAAAAGGGAAATACATATATCAAAAATCAAAGCTACAGAAGTCCGCTGCATGCTCCAAGCTCATCACTGCTACGACCTAACGCCACCTGCATGCATCTATAGTACATAAGCTTATAGAAAGCTTAGAGGGTGGTGTAAGTGTGTGCGTTGCACGTGCTAAGCATATAAATATTAAAGTAAGCAGAACTATTGATAATCCATAAACCGTACAATATCAAATTAATGTGGAAACATGTTGGTAAGCCATAAATATCATTAGCCTTATCCAAGCTATACGATGCAAAAACATAATAAGCCAATGTTATATACTGAGAATGTAATGTAATATGCAAATCCTGATGAGTCCCCGAATGCTACCAGCTATATCTAAGCCATATAAATGCAGAAACATAACAACCTAAAATGCCACATGTCGCGAATATAATGCAATATGCGGTGCGAATAAAATAATCAAGCTAAAACGTGAAGTCAGGATGATAGTACGTAGTATCACAGGCTACGGGGTCAATTACAAGGGATTTCTATTCAAACCAGTCTCATACCTAAATTTAGATAGATAGACACAATGTTGTAAACTCCTGATCTCAAGTTAGTCGCGCGCTCCAATCGAAATCCTGGCCATTGCGAAGGTACACACAATGTCTTGATTGCGTACCACCAGCCTAAGTGGATAGTGAATGAATGAATAAGTATAATACTGGATATGCAACTCCTGCTCCACAAATCAGTACTGTACATCTCTAGGATCATCACCGGAGTTTAGTACGCTCCAAATTGGCTACCGCCCCTGCCGGCCGTGTAGCCCATTAAGTGGAAAAGACCTCACTACCTGTGTACCAGTAGTATACCAATGCCTACCCAGCTTGTCGATAATGGACCTATTTGGGAGCTGGTGAAATTCAGACTAACTTACAGCCCCCTCACTCGGGCAGATAAGGCCACACCCCCTCCCAACCGACCACGACACAGTGAAAGACGTGACCTATTAGTATCCGGCACTCGGACGCTCATGTATCCACTCGGTCTAGACGTTGGGGCGTCTCCTAGCCTCAGAGGTTTAGGGACTTTCACCCGCGGACATCCAAAGTACTTGGATACTCGAACCAAACATTTCTGTATCTTATCTAGCCATCCACGACATGCCTATGGAGGTCACAACCTTGATGTCGCTAGGGCGTACATTAATCACCATCGCATAATGCGAGATGCGTGAGTTATGCAATCTAATCATGCTTCAATCTGTGCATACCATGCGCTCATGTGGGATAACTCCGCCTATCAGGGAGTCCCATAATAACCTGCCTAATGGCATATGTAATGGTCAATTACATCTCATAATAAATATACGATGATGCGTATGAGCATGTATCATGATGTTATACTGTCACATACTCATAATCGGTATTAATAACCGACATCGACAATCGGATTCAACATTGTGGACATTTAACCAACATTGCCCCCAAGGAATGGCCCACATAGAGCCTAACTTATAGTGGACCCATAGCCTCACATGGGCCTCACTCAAGAGCTTAATACAAATCACTATGGGCCTCTCACATGGGACTAATATGCATCACAACGAGCTCCATTACCTGACCCTTAAATGCACCAAATAGGCCTCATCACATAGGCCTCATATACATCACAATGGGCCTTAAATGCATCACAATGGGCCTCATATACATCACAATGGGCCTCATCACATAGGCCTCATATGCATCAATCTGAGGTCGAATACTCATCATAATGGGCCTCAAATACGGGCCGCATATACATCACATTGGGACTCGATATCCAGCCTCGACAATTGAAATCGGCCTCAACAATTGGAACTGGCCTCAATAATCGGAATCATCCTCAACAATCGGAATCGGTTTCAATAATCTGAATTGGCCTCGATCATCGGACTTGGCCTCAATAATCAGAATCGGCCTCAATAATCAGAATTAGCCTCGATAATCAGAATTGACCTCAATAATTAGAATCGATCTTGATAATTGGAATATACACATGGAATCGGCCTCAATAATCGGAATTGACCTCGATAATCGGAATCAGCCTCAATAATCAGAATCGGGCTCAATTATCGGAATCAACCTCGATAATCGGAATCTGCCTTAACAATCAAAATCGGCCTTGATAATCAGAATCAACAATTGGAATCAACCTCAATAATCAGAATTGACCTCGATAATCAGAATCGGCCTCAATAATTAGAATCGGCTTCGACAATCAACCTCAATTATCGAAATCGGCCTCAATAATCAGAATCAGTCTCGACGCAAGGCGGGATCCATGGATGGACAACCAATGATGGACCAAGCAATGTCAATGAGGCCCAATCGTCTAGGGTAACCCACTAGAGAATGACGAGAATGGGCCTAATCAGGCCTAAGGGAAGGTCACAATGTGGATGTTTAACCATCATTGCCCATCAATGTGGACCTTTAACCAACATTGCTCCCAAGGAATGACTCACATATAGCCAAATGTATCGTGGGCCCATGGCCTCACACAAGGACCTAATATACATCGCCATGAGCCTCATTCAAGGGCTTAATACACATCACAATGGGCCTCACTCATGGGCCATATATACATCACAATGGGCCTCTCATACGGTCTAATATACATCACAATGGGCCACATCCATGGGCATCTCATACATTACATAAGGCCTCATCACATAGGCCATATATACATCTCATTGGGCCTGATATCTAGGCCTCACACTTGGGCCGCCCATACATCATAAAGGGCCTCTCTACGTGGGCCGCCAATATATCACAGTGGGCCTCATACACAAGCTGAATATGCAACACAATGGGCCCCATACACGGGCCGCACCATAAATAGTCACGGACATAATGATTGAAAGATCATCGGGACCCTTCCACAAATAGCAGTGGTGACAATTATCTCCACCGTTAAAACTCCACAGGATCCACCATAGCGTCTATTTTCCATCCAATCTGTTCATACGGTCACAAAGATTTGGTTTAAGAGGAAAAACAAATATCATTTTGATCCAAAACTTCTATACTCCCAAGGAGTTTCAATGGTGGACGATCAATCCCAGACTGATTATTGCGGTGTGGTCCACCTGACAAATGGTTAGATGAAACATATATATCAAGGCGTGGTCCACCGTAATCTGCATGGCTCGGATTTCAGGCAGGTGCACCATGTGTGGGGCCCATCTAAATTGCAGATTTATCTCACGATCTCAACAAGTATGGACGGTATGGATTACTACACATGCATTAGCGGTGGGTCCCACCATCCAGCCATTTGGACTGTGTGGATTAGACCCATACATTACAGGATGGTCCACCATCCAGACATATGGACGGTTGGAATAAAACATATACATCATTAGGGCCCTCCTGCTGCTACGCCAAATACGTCAAGTACCTCACCGTCCAAATGTTGGACGGTGAGAATATGGAACATATACATCAAGGTAGGTCCATCCCACACCTGCCACACGTGTGGGTGGGCCACGTCCAATGCAAATGGACGGCTGAAGAAAACACATTCATCGTGGTGTGTCCCACCAACCGTCCATCCATATGGATGGTGTGGATATAGAACAAATACGTCAAGGTGGGGTCCCACTGCCCACACGTGTCACACATGTGGGGTGGGGCCCATGCGTCTAAACGGACGGACAGTTTGAATATAACATGACCTCATGGTGGGACCTTAGAATTTGCTGTTGTCAGTGCATCTGCCATGTAGCTGGGTAGATGGACGGCTCAGATAAAACACATACTGTGAGGTGGGTCCACACATGTGGGACCCACCAAAGGATAAAGCTGATATACATATTATTTTTTTATTTTTTTTATTTTTTTACACGGTCCAGCAGTTGCTGCTGCTGGACGTCCTGCACCTTGGACGGTCAGGATTAGGTGGGCCCAAGATCTAGCCAGAATCGATAGCAAAAAAAATAAAAAAAATAACACAGCCCCATGATCAGGGCCATGAATGGACGGTGTAGATAAAATACATACCTGATTAAACCCACAAACCCCCGCTGACATCAGTTCAACAGCTATATAACTACCGTACACCAATCCATCCCCTTACTAGATAACAAAAGGTGGGTCCCACGTGGTGTGGCCCACCCACTACATACATATGTGTATATATATTATATTATATATATTTATACACGTCATGCCTTGCTCCAGCGCCTAGGTGCACTGGACGGGCGGTTTGGATACTGGATGCATACATACATCATGTGGGCCCCTGGATGTACGGTGTGCATTTAATACATATACTGATGGGTTCCCATGGACGGTGTGGACCCCACACACACATCAAGATGGCCCAACGTCCAAGCAATGAGTGGTGGGATGGAACATATACATCAAGGTGGGGTCCATATGTCTTAAAAACGGACGGTATGCCATAGGTGGGCCACACTCTATCACAAAGAGAGAGAGAGATAGAGAGACATGTAGTTGAGAGACCCAGCCATTATGGGCCCCTCTAAGATCTACAACACATACATCAAAATGGGTCCCACCACAAGTGGGCCCTTAAAATAAAAATCAATGGTGGATCACCCACATTTAGCCTCCTTCTTTAGCTCATTGGACGTCTATGCTCCTTATCTTTATTCTTGATGGAGGTTGATGAAGAATGGAGGGTTAAGATGGGAGATGAGAGAGTGAGAAAGTGGGCCACACTTGTTCTTTGGGAGAGCTTGGACGTTGGGTGCTTGCTCTTGGGAATTTGGAGAATGAAGATAGAAATGAGAGAGAGAGAGAGAGAAATGTGGAGAAAAGGGATGGACGGAATGGTTCTTTGAGGGATGGGAATGGGAAAGCATGAGTTGGGTTGAAATTTGTGTAAAGGAGGTATGGGTGAGGAGAAAGAGAGTTGACTTGTGAGGTGGGTGAGGTGGCATGAGGTTTGGGTGATATACTTGAGATAGGGTGTGTACTTGATTGATTGATTGATGAGACATGTTATAGAAATTCTCTCAAAATTCGCAATGCGCAATGTTTCTTCAGAATGAATGTGGGCCCACATCTTCTGATCCAGGTATCGCCTCGACAAGCGAGACACAGCATCGGAACCACGGGGACAGTGCAGTCGCAAGGCTACAAGTTCGAGTCGAGCCGACTCTGATATACAAGACACGACTCAAGATTGCTCACAAAGGCCAATAATACATCGCGGGTCACCAGAATTCGACTAGGAGGCCTACGGAACGGTACAGGCTAGGATACGGGTCTTACAACAAGCTTAAAAAAAGATAAATTCAAGGCTCAAGTAGAGCACATGATGTGGATTAAAAGATTAACCTTGAAAACTTTTTAGGGACTCAAAAGTTTTAGATTGAGATGATATTTATGTTTTCCCTTCATCTAGGTCTATGATATAGGTGAGCATATGAACAGGTTAGATAGCAATTAACCATCATGGTAAGCACTAGGAAGGTTTCAACTATGGGCTTCATTATCACCCCAGCTTCTTATGGTGTGCTCCACTCGAGCCTTGGATCCACCTTATTTCTTAGCTTGTATCCTAAAATGATATTCAAAATGGATGGATGGTGTGGATAAATCCCATACATCACAGTGGCTCTTTAGAGCCCCAATCCATTCCTACCTGTCACGTCCCAAACTCAGAAACCGGGCTCACAAAATGTCCGATCGCCGAATCCGGCGCCGACAGCCTTCGTAGAACCCCATTCTCGGCTCTCAGCTCCCATTCGCCAGGTTCCGATCCTGGGATGCTACGAGGAGAATTTTCAACGTTAGTTTGATTCATAATAAGCATAACCAAAGGCATAACCCACAAACAACAACCAAAAACTTTATTATATTTTCACTATGATCAAAAACTTTACAAGTACAATGAGCATAAAGGGAAATACAATGATGAAGAATAAAAACTCCAAAATGATCTGCAAAGCACTCCTGCCTCAGCGCTAATGCGCCCCAACGTCACCTGCACGCAACAGTCGTGCATAAGCTTATATAAATCTTAGAGGGTGGTGAAAGTGTGTGTGCAAGGTAGTAGTATGAACATGCAATATTAGAGTAATGCAGAATATGCAGATGGATCCATAAATATCATGAGCCGTACCAAGGCTATGCAATGCAAGATGCAAGTCAAGCACACAATCCCCATCTAAGTCCGCATGTCAATACAGCTCAACTCTGGGATATCACCGGGGTCTAGTATATCTAAAACAGATCGCCGCCTCATCGCGCGCAATGAGGTAAGTGTAAGAGACATCACTACCCATCTGCCAATATCGGGCTCGACTCGTCGATAGCGGACCCATTCCTCGAGCTGGTCAGACTCAGCCTAGCATTGCCACCTACACTCGGGCGGGTAAGGCCGCACCCCTTTCCAACCGACCACGACACAGTGGAGAGCGCAATCATCTGATATTCGATACTCAACGATCATCTACCCACTCGATCTAGACGTTGGAGCAACCTCTTGGTACCATAAGGGTTTAGGAACTTTCACCCAGGGATATCTATAGTACCCCATATAGAACAAGATTTTTGATATCCAATCTTACCAACCACGATGCGTCTATGGAGGCTACGACCCCGATGTCGCTATGGCGTACACTAACCATATCACACAATGCGAGATGCATGAATCACATTATCCAATCATGCAGTAAATCCTTGCACGTAACGTGCACTCATGTAGGGTAACACCGCCTAATCGGGAGCCCATAAACAACCTGCCCGAAGGCATATGCTATGATCAGTCACCTCTCATATCAAGCATACATATGATGCGTATGATCATGAGTCATGGAACTATACTAAATATGTTATGATGAAATGAACTATCCTTACAATGCAGATGGGCCCGGACGGCCTATACACAATAAGTACTGGCCTAATAATGGGCCCTAAGGAGAGTCGTAATGTGAATATTCAACTAGCATTACACTCGCAATGTGGACGTCAAACCAACATTGCTCCCAAGGCACGATCGTCGTAAACATCGTACATAATCTGTGTTGGGATCACACATAGCAATGGACCTTAGGTATATCCCATTGGGCCTTAAAATACATCAAATGGGTCATGTCATATGGGCCTTTTATTCATCAAATGGGCCACATAAATAGACCACACCAATGAGCCTTATGTGCATTGCAATGGGTCATAACCCGTGGGCATTAAATTGCATCAAATGGGCCTAATCTTATGGATCTTATATGTAACAAATGGGCCACACCAATTGGGCCCCATGTGTACGTCAAATGGGCCTCAACCCGTAGGCCCTAGTACATCTCAATGGGCCTTAACCCATGGGCCCCTAAAACATCAAATGGCCTAATCTCATGGGCTTTAAAATTACATCAAATGGGTCCAATCCCATGGACCTTGGAATACATCAAATGGGTCCACTCTTATGGCCTTAAATTACATCAAATGGGCCTAATCCCATGGGCCTTAGATACACATCAAAGTGGGCGCCCAATGACCTACCACAAATACATTAAGATGAACCTCAAAACATGCCAAGGTGGGGTCCACTTGGACTATGGATCTGGCTCATTCTTTTTACCCATGAGCTTCTAAGATGGTTAGACAGATTAGATGCAACCCAGCATCATGGTGGGGCCCACAAGGCCCACCATCAGGTATATTACATAATATAATATAATATATATATGTATATAGTATATACAATAAAATATATATGTATATATACATATATATATATATAATATACACACACACATGCATAACCCCACACATACACACACGCACCCACACGCATGCACACATGCATACCACCACAGTGGGCTCCACCGTCCGCTGGACGGTGGATGCAAAATGCATACAAATCATGGTGGGTACCACCGTCCGCCTGGACGGTGGGTACAAAACACATACACATCGTGTGGGTCCCATGTGGGGCCCACTGTAATGTTTAAGCACCATTCAAACCGTTCATAAGGTCACACGAACCCGAGTGAAGGAAAAACATAAATTTCATCTTGATCTAAAACTTCTGTGGCCCATAGAAGGGTTCCAATGATAGACATTCAATCACATTGTCTCCTATGATGTGGGCCACCTGAGCGTTGGATGAGGCCCATTTTTGGAGGGGGCCCACCTCAGGGGGTGGCCCACAATATGAACGGCGTGGATATTACATATACATCATGGTGGGGCCCACGGCAGCAGCCGTGGGATGCTGCCCGGCCGTCTGCTGCACGCAGCAGCATGCTGCTACTGCACCGCGTCAGAAGCAGAGGCTCTACCTCTGTATGTCACACCCCAAACTTGGAAACCGGGCTCATAAAATTCTCGATCGCCGAATCCAGTGCCGACAGCCTCCGTATAACCCCATTCTCGGCTCCTAGTTTCCATTCGCCAAGTTCCGATCCTGGGATGCTACAAGGAGGATTTTCAACTTCAGTTTGATTCGTAATAAGCATAACCGATGGCATAACCCACAACAACAACCAAGAACTTCATTACATTTCCACTATGATCAAAAACTTTACAAGTACAATGAGCATAAAGGGAAATACAATGGTAAAGAATAAAAACTTCAAAACGATCTGCAATGTGCTCCTGCCTCAGCGCTGCTGCGAACCAACGTCACCTGCACGCAGCAGTCGTGCATAAGCTTATAGAAAGCTTAGAGGGTGGTGAAAGTGTGTGCGCAAAGTAGTAATATGAATATGCAATGTCAGAGTAATGCGGAATATGCAGATGGATCCATAATATCATGAGTCGTACCAAGGCTATGCGATGCAAGACATGAATGGTATCGGCCATCCCAAGGTCATGCGATGTACAATGCAACTCAAGCATACAAATCCTCATCTATGTCCACACATCAATATAGCTCAAATATGGGATATCACCGGGGTCTAGTATACTCTAAACCAGATTGCCGCCACATCGCGCGCAATAAGATAAGTGGAAGAGACCTCACTATCCGTCTTCCAATATCGGGCGCGACTCATCGATAGAGGACTCATTCCCTAAGCTGGTCAAACTCAGCCTAGCATTGCCCCCTACTCTTGGGCGGGTAAGGCCGCACCCCCTTCCAACCGACCACGACACAGTGGAGAGCGCAACCGTCTGGTAATCGGCACTCAACGCTCATCTACCCACTCGGTCTAGACGTTGGAGCAACCTCTTGGTACCACAAGGGTTTAGGGACTTTCACCCAGGGATATCTATAGCACCAATGTAGAACGAGATTTTTGGTATCCAATCCTTCCAACCACGATCTACCTGTGGAAGCTACGGCCCTAATGTAGTTAGGACGTACAACAACCATGTCACAAAATGCGAAATGCAAGAGTCACACTATCCAATCATGTAGCAAATCCTGCGCGTATCGTGCACTCATGCAGGGCAACACCGCCTAATCGGGAGCCCATAAACAACCTGCCCGAAGGTATATGCTATGATCAGACAATTCTCACGTCAAGCATACATATGATGCGTATGATCATGAGTCATGGAACTGTACTAAACATGTTATAATGAAATAAACTATTTTACACTGCAGATGGACCTGGACGGCCTATACACAATAAGTACGGGCCTAACAATGGGCCCTAAGGAGAGTCGTAATGTGGACATCCAACCAGCATTACACTCACAATGTGGACGTCAAACCAACATTGCTCCCAAGGCACGATCGTCGTGAACATCGTTACATACTCTATGTTGGGGTCACGCATTGTAATGGACCTTAGGTACATCCCATTGGGCCTTAAATATATCAAATGGGTCACATTTAATGGGCCTTGTATGCATCAAGTGGGCCTTACGTTTATCAAATGGGCCGCATTACTGGGCTTCATCAATGGGCCGTAGGTACATTGCAATGAATCACAATCCAGGGAGCCTCAGAGTATATCAATATGGGCCTAATCACATGGGCCCGATGCATATCAGATGCACCTAAACTCATAGGCCTTATTTAAGTCAGATGGGCCTAAACCCATAGGCCTTAAAATACATCAAATGGGCCTGATCCCATGGGCTTTAAATTACATCAAATGGGCCTAATCCCATGGGCTTTAAATTACATCAAATGGGCCTAATCCCATGGGCTTTAAATTACATCAAATGGGTCCAATCCCATGGGCTTTAAATTACATCAAATGGGTCCAATCCCATGGGCCTTAGGGTATATCAAATGGGCCTAGTCCCATGGACTTTAAATAAATCAAATGGGCCTAACCCATAGGCCTTTTACAATCAAATGGGCCTAACCCCTAGGCTTTAAATAAATTAAATGGGCCTAACCCATAGGCCTTTGCAAATCAAATGGGCCTAACCCAAACATAGGTGGCCCACCCAATCTTCAATACATGCCCTGAAATGATCTCAACAAGTGGATGGACGGTCTGGATGTGTCACATGCATCATGGCGGGTCCCACTATCGCTGGACAGTGGGACCGAACACATATCTCACCAAGGGCCCCACCGTCCATTGGACGGTGGAAGTACAAATACATTAAGGTGGGTGCCACCGTCCGCCTGGATGGTGGACTTAGAATACATACATCATTATGGGTCCCATGTGGGGCCCACTGTAATGTTAGGATGCCATCCAACCCGTTCATAAGGTCACTTAGACCTGGATCGAGTGAAGACACAAATTTCAGATTGATCTGAAACTTCTGCGGGCCCCAAAAGGATTCCAATGGTAGAGTTTAGTTCACACTGTTTCATGTGGTGTGGGCCACCTGAGTTCCATATCGAGTTGAAATTTGGAGGGGGCCCACCTGAGGAGGGGGCCCACCTGAGGAGGGGACCTACCTCATGAATGGCGTGGATCTTTACATACATCATGGTGGGACCCACGCAGTAGCCGTGGGTGGCTGCTCGCTCGCCCGCCCGCCAGAGGACGTGCAGCGCCTGCTGCAACGTCAGAGAGAGGCAGAGCCTCTTGGGTTGGTTTTTTTTTTAAAAATGAAAAACCCATTTTTTTGAGGTTTTTCACGTCTGGGGCCCACATCAACTAAATCCACCCTGACCATTGGCTTCCCTGGCTCGAAACAAGTCCAATAAGTCCAGAGTTTACGATTTTTGGGTGGATAGAAGACATCAAACGACCTTTTAATGGTAACCACCGAAGGTTCCTATACTATGGCCCACCAGATGATCAAGTCAGCCTCGTTTTTCGGCTCAACGGTTCAAATGCTCCAGGGGATGAGGTGGACGGCATGGATTGAATACTAACATCAAGGTGGGGCCTACACCAATGGCCCACCCCAAAAAGCTTAGAAAAAACAAGCTTGTATTGTGTTTTCCCAACCCACGTCCAGCATACGCTGGATGTGCATGAAACAAGTTCATTAGAGGTGGGCCCCGCTTAGGTGGGCCACCTCATGGAATATGGTGTGGATACAACACAATAACATGGGCCCCACTTATAGATAATTTGATTAGGGTATATGCCTCATGGTGGGGTCCATTCAAGTGGGCCACACAACCATATAAAGAAAAGAAAAGGAACATGAAAGAGAGAGAGAGAGATAGAGAGTGGGACCCGCTTGTGATAGAGGGACCCCGACATTATGGGCCCTCCCTTGCAATGAATCATACATCAAGTAAACCCTAAAGCATGTGGGACCACCAAAATCTACAATCAACGGTGGAGATCCTTTCTCCACCAAAATGGACGGTCTAGATGACCTTTCTAAGAAATAAACATCATGATGAAGTTCATGGAGAATGGCCCCATCATGGGATGATCATGATGATCCTAGTGGGCCATCAGCCACACCTTAGGGTCCCAAGTGAAATCCACACCATGGATCGGTGGGCCTCACTTGGCCCATCATAAAAATAAGAAAAAACTACCCTATAGAGGCACCCACCGTCCGATCTTCTTGCTCCTAGGGGTTCCTTGGCACCTTAGCTTCAACTTCAATAGATGAGATGAGGAATGGAGGGTTGAGATGGGAGATGGTGGGGTAGGAAAGTGGGCCACATTTGGAGCTTAGGAATGCTTGGAGAATTTCATACATATGGAGCTTGGGATTTTTTTTACAAATGAGAAAGAGAGGAGTTGTAAAGGGAGAGAGAGAGTGATGGATGGATGTGGTGAGTGATGGTTGTGTAAGAAATCTTTGACTTTTGAGGCCTTTTATGTAAGAGAGGTATGGGCTTTGTAAGAAAAGCTTGACTTTTGTGGCTTTTTGTGTAAGAGAGGCATGAGTTTGGAAGACTTTTGTGGTTGCTTGGGAAAAAGGGTGAGAGTGATGTGTACTTGACACGTACTTGACATGTGATGGATTGATGGATGATTGATTGATGGGATTGATGTGATTGATGTGACACATCGTAGAGATTCTCTTGAGTTTCGCAACGCGCGACGTTTTTCTCGCACCGAACGTTGGTCTACAACTCTTGACTAGGGTATCGCCTCGGCCCGCAAGTCACGGTATCGGAACTGCAGCGACGGCGCGGTCACTATACTACAGAACTCAGGTCGAGTCGAAATAGGTTGACGTCGTATGAATTAGGGTCGTGCGTCGATAACAGTTAAGGGTCAAAGGTTGCCGAAATTCGACCGGTAAGACCGCGAAAGTCTATGAAATGGTACGGACTAAGATATGGGTCTTACACTGTACTCTTTTTTTATAAAATTTGGAAAAACCCATTTTTCTGGGGTTTTTGGCACCTAGGGCCCGCAACAAGAAAATCCACCCCGTCCATTCGCTTTCCTAGCTCGTAACAGATCCAAAGAATCTAATATAGGATATTTTTTTGTTTAGAAAATAAAATAAAATAAAAAAATGATCTTTGAATGGTAATAATGCAATCTTCGACACTATGGCCCACCAGATCTTCCAATCAACCCCATCTCTTGTCTCAACGCCTAAAATGATCCAAGGAATAAGATGGACGGTATAGATTGGATACAAACATCAAGGTGGGTCCTATACAAGTGGCCCACCTCCAATGCTCTAAAAAAAGCAATATTTGTGTTTTCACAGCCACGTCCAGAGACAACGTCTCTGGACTGGTTCCTTTTCTTTTCTTTTCTTTTTTGTTTGGGCCTAGGAATTAGGTTAAGGTGGGCCCTGCTTAGGTGGGCCATCACATGGCTACCCATACACATACAAGGTGGGCCCCATCTATAAATGGATTGGATCCAATACATACATCTTAGTGGGGTCCAACCAAGTGGGCCACACAACCATGTTATAATCTCATAAAATAAAAAAATTAAATAAAAGGGAGAGAGAGAGAGATGGAGAGTGGGACACACGTGTAATGGAGGGCTTCGCCACTATGAGCCATCTCTTGTAAGAGATCGTACAATAAAATGGGTCCCTTTACACATGGAACTAACAAAATCGAATCCAACGGTGGAGATCCTTTCTCCACCGATTTGGACGGTCTAGATGACCTTTAAATGTAATGAAATAAACTCATGATGGGGGTCCATGGAAAATGGCTCCATCATGGATGATCATGATGATCAAAGTGGGCCATTGGCCACAACTTAGGGTCCCAAGTAAGATCCATACCATTGATCGGTTGGCCTTACTTGGCCTATCTTAAAAACATGAAAACTATAATCATTAAGCACCCACTGTCCAATCTTCTTGTTCCTATGGGTTCCTTAGCACCTTAGCTTTGATTTCAATGGGTGAGATGAGGAATGGATAGCTAGGATGGGAGATGATGGGGTAGGAAGGTGGGCCACCTTGGAGTTTTTGGAAGATAGGGAGAGGCTTGAAGAGCTCATAAGTATGGGGTTCTTGCTTGGATTTTTTTAAAAATGAGAAAGAGAGAAAGAGTTGTAAAGGGAGAGAGAGTGATGGGTGATGGATGTGGTGGTGATGGGTGTGTAAGACACCTTTTTGACTTTGGTGCCCTTTTGTGTAAGAAAGGCATGGGAGGTGTAAGAACTTTTTGACTTTTGTGGTTGCTTGGGTATGGGTGAAAGGTGATGTGTACTTGACATGTACTTGACATGTGATGGATTGGAGTTTTTGGAAGATAGGGAGAGGCTTGAAGAGCTCATAAGTATGGGGTTCTTGCTTGGATTTTTTTAAAAATGAGAAAGAGAGAAAGAGTTGTAAAGGGAGAGAGAGTGATGGGTGATGGATGTGGTGGTGATGGGTGTGTAAGACACCTTTTTGACTTTGGTGCCCTTTTGTGTAAGAAAGGCATGGGAGGTGTAAGAACTTTTTGACTTTTGTGGTTGCTTGGGTATGGGTGAAAGGTGATGTGTACTTGACATGTACTTGACATGTGATGGATTGATGGATTGATTGATTGATGTGACATCTCGTAGAGATTCTCTTAGATTTCACAACGCACGGCGTTTTCCTCACACCGAACGTTGGCCCACATCCCTTGACCAGGGTATCACCTCGGCGCGCAAGTCGCGGCATCAGAACCGCAACGATGGCACGGTCGCTATCGTAATTGTCTTGGGTTGAGTTGATACGGGTTGACGGTATATGAATCAAGGTCGCGCGTAAATATCGGTTAAGGGTCGAAGGTTGCCAGAATTTGACCGGTAAAACCGCGAAAGTCTACGAAACGATACGGTCTAGGATACGGGTCTTACATACCCAAGACTAGCAGGGTTGTACCCAATTCCCATCTATAAACATAACACATCATTGTGGGTACCACAACAACTTTGGGAAGCGGATTGGTTGTTATTCCATGGAAGCGGATTAGACACTGACAAGGTCAATATCCAGATGGCTACTGAAGTGACGTCACTAAGCTCTATGGACCCCACCATGATGCATGTGTTGTATCTTGTAAATTTTATCTTATTTAACTCCTAGGTTTGTTAAATTTTGTTATGCCAAAACCTCTTAGAATCTGTATCTTGTTTAGTGCTTATTGTAAGATCAACTTCATGTCATCCTTGCCAATCTTGTCTACATTCAAGTACAAGATCAAGAAGTTCAAGTATAACATCAAGAAGTTCACTTTCAAGAACAAGAAGTTTAAGTACAAGATCAAGAAGTTCAAGAATAAAAAGTTCAAGTACTAGATCAAGTCTTCAAGCTTCAACTACTTTAAGAGAACGATATGTGATGAATCAATCTTACAAGTAAGGTTTGTTTGACCCTAAATTGACCTTAGGATAGGTCATAAAATTGAAAAGGCTGAGCTAAGAGTCATTGGGGGGGGGGGGGGGGGGGGGGGGGATGTGAATAGGACTATGCTAAATTAAAAATAAACTGCGGAATTTAAACAAATATAAAAAAAATAACACTAAACAATCCTACAATACAGAAATGTAAAACAACCTCAAGTGTACAAGTATTGAGAGGTTGATACAGATATTGTTCTAAAGGACAACCTTACACTAAAAACCAATGGCTTATGGTAGCACAACCTGATTCCTAGAACAGTCTATGTATCAAAAACTCAAACTGATACAGAGAAATAAAGAAATAAATAGCAAAGAAAGAAACTAAGCTATTACAACATTCTCACACATACATAAAAAGATTACAACATTTTTCACAAATGCGTAAAGGAAAATTACAACATCCATAAAATGAAATAATCAATCAATCACCATAAGACCAAAAATTATAGTGGTTCGCTTGTGTGTACACCAACTGTTTAGAAAAACAGCCACACAACTACTCCACTCCTAATATCCTCACACAGTGGATATTAGTGTTCACTATAGGTTTCTCGAGGTTCACCTAAAACCCTCACAATTGCATCTTTCTAGTGGGCTTACACAATTCAAAAACCTCACACTCTGAGTTTTCTTGATCACCTCAGACAAACTAAAAGAAAGAGATTTTTCTGGCACAATCTCAAAGAAACCAAAAGAATGAATTTATAAAACTATAAAATACTTATCAAGATATTCTTCTTTTGTTGCAGCCCGAAAGAACCAATTCGGAGTAGAATTTTAGTGTTCACACTCACTTATGAAATGGTTATAAGTTCTAAATTGATTTTAGATTAAAACACCTTGGGCTAGCTTGATTTGATTTTGATTCTAAGAAATGGGAAAACTTCAATCCCTCTTTCAAATAAAATTAGAATGCAGAATACAAAATCAAATGCAGAAAGCTAATTAAAGAGTATTAAATGAGCACTAAATAGCTTAAGAATATCACTGACTTATCTTTCAGAGTGGTGTCTTGATCTTACTTGAATTGAATATCAAACTCTGAAATTCGTGCTCTATTTATAAGTGCAGAAATCACAACTTCGACTGGTCTAGAGCTTGGTTCGACCGGTTGAAGGACTAACAAACTTTTGAAAATTTAGGCGTGATAAGATAAGACCATTTCACGGCTGGTCGAAGGACCTACTCGATCGATCAAGTGGCCTCCATGACCGGTCGAGTCCTGTCCACGACTAGTCGTGTGAGACCATTTTTAGTTGCTGGACTTTGAGTCGAGCCCGCAGGACTGGTCGAGCACTATTCACATGTCTAGTCGAGCAATCTCCAGGACTGGTTGAGGTTATAACAAAAAATTTCAAAAATAAGTAACAAACTTAAGACTGGTCAAGGATTTCTTAGACCGGTCGAGTCAGTATTAGGACTAGTCTGACATAGTTTAAGATTAGTCGAAAAAAACAGTCTATGCACTTATAAAGTGACCCAATTAAATTATGTATTCAAAACGACCTATCCTATGGTCAATCTAAGGTCATTCATACCTTGTAAGCAATATATGAACATTGAATCTTCTTTTGATTCAGTTGATAATTGTTCTTTGAAGTTCATGAA
Organism: Magnolia kwangsiensis; assembly: GCA_037074715.1. NCBI lineage: Eukaryota > Viridiplantae > Streptophyta > Magnoliopsida > Magnoliales > Magnoliaceae > Magnolia > Magnolia kwangsiensis. The sequence continues at coordinate 49,183,328 of CM073575.1, read as the reverse complement.
GCTTGAGATCTTGACATATGATGAAGCTTGAACTTAAGACTTTTGAAGCTTGAATTTGAAACACATTGAAGCTTGAATTTGAAACACATTGAAGCTTGAGCTTGAGTTACTTGAGTTGTACTTCACCTTAAGCTTTGAATACCAAAACAAAGACTATTGTCTTGCCTTAAATAAAGCTTTGAAACCTTAAACTTTGAAGCTTGAAGGAGTGAACTATCACATGGTGTTGTACTTGAACATATATTTGTATATCTCTTGATCTTGCATTTGAAGTTTTTGAGGTAAAGACATTTGTTCTTGTACATGAGATGCATAGTCTTGAATATATAGATGTGCTACCCAAGACATAGATTCCAAGAGGTTTTGGCTCTATAAAATTTGACAATCATAGGTGCTAGAAACCATAGCACTTATAAAATTTGTACTTATATCATAAGTCATTTGATAATTTTATACGTCATTTTTTGACCAATCCTAGTCATGGTTCGACTAGTCCAGACATTGGATCGACCAGTCCAAGGTTTGTTGTGACTTTTTAGAATTTTCTATTGGACCTTCGACCAGTCCTGAAGATTACTCGACCAATCGAGTAAACAGTGCTCGACCAGTTGAGCAAGCTCGATTCAAAGTCCCGCAACATTTATGGGTCCCACTCGACCAGTCGAATGTAAGGCTCGACCAGTTGAGCAAGCCACTTGACCAATCGAGCAAATCACTCGACTAGTTGAGTAGCGATCGTATCTTATCGCATTAGAAATTTTGAAATGATGTTGGTCCTTCTCCCAGTCAAGCTGACCACTAGGCCAGTCGAGTGAACAGTATTTTTGCATGTAAATTGAGGACGATTTTTAGAGTTTTTTAATTAATTCAAAGTTATTCAAGTCACAACTCTTAAAAACTTGTCCCCACATTCGAGAAGCTAAGTGGATAGTATTTAAGATTCTTTTAATAGTTTTTTTTACATTTTATTTTGTGATCTCTATTCAATTATACTTCTTTTTGAAAAGGGAATATTGATTTTACCCTTTTTGAGATCAAAATCAAATCAAGCTAGCCCAGGTTGATTTAATCTAAAAATCATTTAGACTTAAGAACCCTTTCATATGTAAGATTGGACATTGAATATCTACATTGAACAACTACATTGAATTAGTTCTATTGGGCTTCATCAGAAGAAGAATCTTTAGATAAGTACGTTTCAATTATCTTGGTTTGTAAGATTGCCAGAAAATCTTTCATTTTTAGTTTTGACTGAGATAGCCAGAAAATCTCAATGAGTGAGGTTTTAATTGTAGTAGCCCTTTGTAAACACAATTGTGAATGTTTTGGGTGAACCTTGGAAAACCTATTTCATAGTGAAAGTCAATATCCCGTGGGTGAGGATATTGGGAGTGGAGTAGTTGTATGGCTGTTTTTTAACAGTTGGTGTACACACAAGTGAACTACTATAATTGCTGGAGTTATGGTAAATGTTTATTATTGTGCATTTGTGGTGAATGATTGTAATTTATTTTCTGCACATGTGGTGAATGTTGTAATAGTAGTAGATATTTATTTCTATTTTATTCTTTATTCCTCTGTATTAATTTGGGACTTTGATACACAGACCGTTTTAGAAATCAAGTTGTCCTACCATAAGCCATTGGTTTTTGGTGTAAGGTTGTCCTTAGAACAGCATCTGTATCAACCATTCAATACTTATGCATTTGAGGTTGCTATTTATTTCTGTTATTTGGTATTGATAAGTGATATCTTGCTCTAGTTCTTTCTTAATTTTGCATTTAAATTTTTATTTGGCATAGTCCTATTCACCCTCGCCCCGCCCCCCCCCCTAATCCCCCTCTAGGACTCTTAGCTCAGCCTTTTCATATCCATACGGTCACACCTTTTTTAGAGATCATCTTATGACATTACAAAAAGAATGACATAGGTCTAAAGTTTAAGTTGACCCACCACAGATAACTGTCGGAGCAGTCACACCCACTGTTGAAACATTTATAGGGCCGACCGTGATGTATTTTTGAGATCCAACCCATTCATAAGTTAACATAGAGATAGATGAAGTGAAAAAAAATAATATCAGCTTGATCGGAAACTACTGTGGCCCTTATGAAGTTTTGAATGATGGATGTCACTATCCCCACTGTTTCTATGGTGGGGTCTAATTGAACTTCTAGTGAAGAAGGTCGCGGGGCTTAAAGCGAAGGACTGTTACAAATGATCAAAAAGAATACTTCAGGATTCGGCTGGAAGAGCCATGGCCGGGCCTTCAGGAGGTTGGTCTAAGGCAGTAGTCCCCAAGGGCTCGATCTTGGTTGAGTCCCAAATGGCCTAAATCCGTGCCGAGTATTAGATTCCCTACTCCGTGCACATCAGGGCTCCTTCCCCCTCTCGACTCTCCAAGAGATCCAGCTGATGGAGAAGTGGCTATCTTCATCTGCGCCCTCTAGTGTGGGCTTCATTTTTCTATCATCCCTTTGTGCGCGTGATGTCCACAAGTCTGAAGCTAGCGCTGGGTCAGTTGGTTCATAATGCCTGGCGAATCTTGGTTTCCTTATGCATCATTTGATGCCAACTCAAGAACCAAGACATGACGCTCGACAAGTTTTTGTCCATGTACCAAGCAAGCACGACTCAATCGAGACATGCTGGTACTATTTCTAAGCAAGGGCCCAATGTACTCCGGGCCTCATAGCTAGGCTCCCCTCTTCCAACAAGGATTGGAAGGGGAAGTGGTTCTGGGCCTCGGGAGAGTGGGAGGCATCTACCTCTAAGCTTGGCAGTCTGCGGGTCAGAGTGCCCACTAAATTTTCCAATCCAGGTTAAGCCCTTTGAGATCTATGCTGAGGTTTATATTCCTAGCTTCTATTTTATTCTGATTTGTGTCTTCTGTTTATAGATTATCCAAAAAATCCTTTCAAGTTGACCTCTTTCCTTGGAGCTCAAGTTGCTAGGTTTCGGGTGCTCAAAGAGGATCAGTGTGTCTGACACAGTATCATCAATCTAGACAATCTTATACAATCTGAATTCTGTAGATTCAAGCCTCTCTCAACTGCCTTAGGTGAGTCTCGCGGCTTTGGATATAACTTCGGTTTTCTTAATAGAGATATTTCTGAATTAATCTCCTTTAGTCAGGTATGGTTGAAGCTTCGGAGTCGAAGAAGAAAAGGGCGTTGGTGCCTCGTCCTCCTTTGAATGTAATAATGGATTTTGAGTCACGTATTAAGATCACTGCTAAGAAGAAGAAGACCACTCCCGCTGCGTAGACTACCCCAACTACGGTCGAGTCTGCTATGATCCCTGCTTCAGCCCCTGAGGCTCATACAGTTACTCCATCTCACCCGCTCGGGATCGAGAAGGAGGTGGACATAGAGACGGCCAGTGTAAATTTCTCTGATGATAGGGATGTTTTAGACGAACCTATCAATATCAATATCAGCCTCACAGCTGCTGAGGTTGATTTCCTGGCTGGCAGGACAGATGTCCTGGAACGGGGCGCTGCTATGCCCGAGACCAAGCCTCAGGCCTCTGCTACCAATGGCATCAGAGGGGCCACTGACCTGGTTCCTCCCTTAGGGTCAGAAGTGTTTCTGTCAGGCTATCACATGTCCCTACTGATTGACTGGGCAGCCAAGCACATGACCGAGGCTTCGATCGTCAACACTCTCTCCTGCCTTCCTAAGTCGTTCATCAATGATTATGCCTCGGTTTGCTATACAGTAAGCTTCCGAAGTGACTTACTGACTCTGAATATCGTTTTTTATTTCCTAATCAATTCTCTTCTTTTTTTATTATCTTTTAGGTGTTGCCGATATTTCTCTTAATTAAAGAGAGACTAAGGGCGATGATCCAGGTAGAGAAGGAGAAGACCGAGCTAGAGGGGCTCCTTAAAGACTCGGCCACAGAGCAAGAGAGGCTGAAGGGCCTTGTGGGAGAAGGCTAACTAAGGAAGCTAATGCTTCAAGGGGAGGTCAATGAGCTTTAGTCTCATTTGGATTCAACTAAGTCCGAACTAGCAAACTCAAGGGCTCTCCTCGAATGAGTGGAGGAGAATAACGTACGATTATCGGCCATGGTCGAACACACCAGACATGACGCGGCCGAGGAGTTGGCCAAATAACGTGTCGAGCTAGAAGCCTTAGCCACTTCACAAGTTGTTGCAGCCATCAAGGAGTTCAAGTCTTCAGCGGAAAGATCCACTAAGTTGGATAGGGTCTACTACTATGCTGTTCACTCCCCAAGTGCAGGGTTGTGATGTAGTAATAACTCGGTAAGACCGAGGTCGAATCCCAAAGGACTGAAACTTGTACGTTATCTAAAATTAACTGGAAATAGAACTAGAATGAGATGAATTCTGAATTGAATTATAAATTGATGAATAATTGTAAACTATTAATCTAAAACTTATATGAGAAATCAGAGGTAAGGAAACTAGGGATTCAGAGGATCCACTTGTAGAGATCAGGGAGAACTTATGCTTGCATAAAAAATTATGGAAATTACTGAACTGCCGTTGATCTAATTTTCAAAGAGATGAAAGGTGTATGAATTAGAATGGATTCCATCACCAAACCATGCCCAAAGACTATGGCAAACAACAGAATCAAACTAATTACCACCCAATCACATGTATGCAAGTTAGGAAGGGTACCGACATCCAACCATGCCCAGGAGACTATGGTGAACAACAGGGCTTCCTGACATCATAAACATTAAAGAGAACGGAAATATTCAAAGCCATTGCAGACCCATTGTAATTTCAGTCACAACAGACCATTAAAAACCTAAAACATTCCCATAATAATTAACTAAAATCAACGTCAATTCATGCATTAAAATTAAAATAAAATCAAATCTCCCATCTCACTACAAGCTTCATCTCCTAGCCCTAACTAGGAGGTTTAGCCACACATGGTCAAGCTAAATCCAACTAAATAAAGAGAAAAAAAGGAAAGGAAAAGAAAAGTGAAAAGAAAAACTAAAAATTTCTCTCTCTCTCTCTTTCTTTCTCTCTCTCTCTTTCTTTGCTCCACGTCAAGCCCTCTTGCTGCCTCCCCACGTGATCTCTCTCTCTCTATTTTATAGTAAACGAGCTCGGCTGGAGTGCGTAAATCCTTACGCAGCAAGGAGAACCGACTCTCCTTTCGCATACAAAAAGGAACTGTTTACGCAGCCGGCATTGGAGCCAATTTCTGGAGCGTGGACGTACTCTACTCAGCATCAGACTTCTTGACATGAGTCGTGGGTACCCTTTCGCTTGTTTGGACGGTTCAGATTAGAGGTCTGATCACAGCCATTGATCTCAGAATGGCCCACTGCGTCCGGTTTTCACGGACGCAGGGCCTGCCGAAACAGGAGCCGCTGATCTGTTTGGTGGGCCCCACAATGATTCTTTTTGAAGGATCCACCCCGTCCATTGACTTTCTGCCAAAAATCTAGTCAGGAATGGCTATTTTTTTCTTAAGTTTTGAGTGGCCCATGCGTAATTTCATTGCACCGTCGATCTTCTATTTTAACAGTTGAAATCCTCTCTCTGTTGTATTCCGAAATTCTGACACCTAGGCTTTGATATAATGGGACTTTGGAATCTAATGTACGGTTTGGATTGTTTACATGGACAACGGGTGGGGCCCACAACTGCGAACGGATGGTGAGGTGCGGATGCTGATGAAACGGAGGTTTCCGTTTTTGTTTTTAAAAAAAGAAGGTCGGTCAAACCGACTTCGACCGCATGGTGCGATCCAGTGCACATCGAGTGCACTTGTGCACTCTCAACTCTCAACTCCAGTGGGGTCCATGGTGATAGATATAAGAAATCCAATCCATCCATCCCTTTCACCATCTCCGTTTAACCGTAGGGACCAAATTTGAAGCGTATCCAGATAGCAGGTGGGCCCCAAATGGAAGATTGATGGGCTGATCTGCCCGTTAGGCCACTTCTGCAATGATCCAATGGATGATTTTTGACGTGTACGGTTAATTTATAGTCCTCAGGCCACGTATGAAGTTTTGAGCCGAATGGATGGTGGGAACCTCGTGATCTTGCATTCTGGACGTCCTTTATGCCACTTGAGCTTCAGTTCTTCAATTTTTGAGGATCTTAGGCGTTGATCTTGGTCCCCAGGGGTGTATCCCTTACTTCTGGTGTCATCAGAGTGTTAAGTTCATGCTTTAACGTCCTTTTTCCATCCATGCTCATAAAATCACTTTGCAACACAAGAATGAGAAAACGAGCCATTAGACAGCATTATATTCGTAAATCCAAACAATATCTGGGGTCTAATATGCAATATTTGACCCTCAACATATGCTTAGAATGCCGCCTACAATGCTTGTTTGGGTGATGTTAGGGAGCTCTATCCAGACCTCAACCTCAGCAACTTGGCTACCGATGACGCCGAGGATGCTCCCGATGCTGCTGAGGCCGAGGACACCCTTGTCGCTGCCAAGTCCAGCGTTGCTCCAGATGCCCAACCTCCCAACTCTTTAGTCGACCCTCCTCCTTAGAGAGAGTGAATCATTTTTTTGGTAGAAAAACTGTAGTGAAACAAAGGTGATTTTATAATTTTAATCTCTTTTTTGAATGATGATTTAATTGGTTGATTATGAATTTTTTTTGTTAAATTTATCGATGTAGACACCCCACCTAGGCTAACATCTTGAAATGATAAGGACCATATGGACCATGATCAACAACCTGAACCCGAAACCCTAATCCAACCTCTACCCGAACTCGAAACCCTAATCCAACCTTACCCGAACCTGAAACCCTAATCTAAGCCCCACCTGAACTTGAAACCTTAATCCTAATCATACCCGAACTCAAAACCCTAATTTAAACCATTAGAACCTTCCAAACCTAGCCTGAAATCCCAAATTTAGGACCCATTCAAGTCAAGTCAGCTTAGAAGTACACCCGACTGAGCCAAAAACCCAAAAAAGGACCACCAGACAAACCAGTACGCCACACGAGACCGCATGTTCGGCCCCAGCATAAGTCCAGCCCAGGCGATAGTTGGACTACCAGAGGCGGTACACCGATCACCTCCGCTCGCCAAACGCGTGTCCTTCGAGCAACAGCTGGTACAACGTTCGAAAGTCAAATTTTTACAGGAATTACCCCTTATTTTATTTACTATTTTACAAAGCCCAAGAGCCAATGAGAGCGCGCCACGTGGTATTTCTCTCTCCTCAACTAATCACCACTTGCTACCTCAGCTTTTACCCCTCCTAAACCTCATAATTACCATAATGTCATTGGAGAAGGCTATAAATAGCCCTCTCCTCCTCTCATTTTTAACAACAACAACACCTTAAGCATCTCCACATCCAAGAGAGTAAGAGAAAGAGGAAGAGAGGGAAGGAGCTCTCAAGCCTCCCAAGATTTAATCCTTTAACTACCCCCTAGCCTTTCTTCTTGACTCTTCTAGCCTATCCCATGTTGGTCATGATTCAATCCATGTTCTAGCCTATCCAAGTCTAAAGCCAAAGATTCATCATCTCATACACCAACATGACATTTACTCCCTTCTTAACTCCCTAGTTCCTCTAGACTTCTAGCAAACGTATGCTTTATGACTTGTCGTACTACGGATCCTATCACATAAGAAATTTCTTGTGGTCTAGTCCACTTTTCTTTACCTTTTTGCATGAGCATCATCACATCCACCTTATAGACATGTTGTTAGACGTATGCTCTGTGGCATCAGAAATCCACGTGTGCTTAGTCATACATCGACCATATCATCTTCCCTTGAGAGTATTCTATCACACGAAGTAGAGACTGTACATTCGTACGGACAGAGAGGGTGCCTAACACCTTCCCTCTCTGTAACTGAGGTCCCTTCTTGGAATTCTGGATTGCAAACTAGGAGTCAACCCAAGGTAGGAGAGTCTTAGGATTTCTCCAACCTTACGTATTCCGTGGTTTTATCCCACCGCAGGATTCTAAGATTCATCGGTTAGTGGCGACTTCACATCTACAAATCAGCCTAGTTGCCCTCACCATCAAAACAAAAACATGCAAATCAGCGTGGGCACTGATTTTTAGTGTCCATAGAATGACGACTCCACTAGGAATGCTAACTTTCACTAGCTGAGACCCGGCTCGAAATTTTGTGATATTTTACTCTCAAGGGGCATTCACCATTGCATTCAACAAAAAAAATCTTTAGCTCACACTTATATATGCACTAATCCGAACCATGACCACTTGATCCTGCGCAGCCATGACTTCTCAAGCTACCCATGGGGAAGAGCTAGCAGCTCGGCCAACCCCTAAAACATCAGCACCCGCACCTACACCAACACCCACACCGTTACCTCCAGCAGCTCCTACAGACCCACAAGCTAATATAACTATACAAGAGGTGGCCCAAAGTCTCCGGGCAATGCAAGAGCTATTGCTTCGCCTGGTACTGAGCGCCACATCGAATACACAGGCAATCCAGCCTAGTGTACAGAACAATTCAATCCCTCAAACCCCCTTTATTTTTTCCCTTATTCCTCCAGTAAATCCTATCTCCCTCTCTTAGAGGAGTCAGCATAAGATCAATAACAACCAGCAAATAGGAGCAACCCTCCCACATATCATTACTTAACACATTACAACAATTAGGTTACAACATCTGTTCTGCCTAATGGGAACCACAAACAAGAACTAGTGGATGCCCATGAAAGAGGTCAGTTTTGAGTCCAACTCACTCCCCCTAATGGGAGCAACATCTCAAAATTAGCAGATATCCCAGGCGGGAGCCATTTTCATACATCACACCCTCATCTGAAAGGGAGCGGTGTTCAATTTCAATTACTTCCCTCCACCAAGAGTTCATCTTCTTTCCAATAACCCTCCATTTTAACAAACTAAAGGATCGAGTGTAAGACCCGTATCTTAGACCATACCGTTCCGTAGACTTCTGCGGTCTTTCCGGTCGAATTCTATCAACCTTCGACCCTTAACCGATATTTGCGCGCAACCCTGATTCGTATGTCGTCAACCTATATCGACTCAACCCAAAACCTTTACCATATCGACCACGTCGTCGCTGCGGTTCTGATGTCACGACTCGCGCGCTAAGGCGATACCCTGGTCAGGAGATATGGGCCAGCGTTCGGTGCGAGGAAAACGCCGTGCATTACAAAAAAACCCAAGAGAATCTCTACGACTATTCAAATCAATCAATCAATCTCAACATGTCAAGTACATGTCAAGTACACATCACCTCACACTCTTCCCCAAGCAACTCCAAAAGTTAAAAAGTTCTTACACACCCATCTCTCCTCTCTCTCTCTCATCCATCACTCTATCACATCTCTCTCTCTTTACAACTCTCTTTCTCATTTTTTTCAAACCATTCCCAAGCAAGAGATCCTCATACATCCAAGCCTTCCCATGGAGAGAAAAATGCATATGTGAGGCCCACCTTTCCATCCCAAACTCCCATCTCAACCATCCATTTCTCATCTTCCTCCATCAAAGAGAAGCACAAGGAGACCGGCAAGCCGAGGGAGCAAGAAGGCCGATCGGTGGGTGCTTCTCTCTCTCCCTCTTCATTTCCTTTATATATATATATATATATATATATATATATATATATATATATATATATATATATATATATATATATATATATATATATATTGTGTGTGATGATTTGGCCGTGTGGCCCACTTGAATGGAACTCATTATGAAGTAAGTATTTTACCCGAGCCGTTTATGAGTGGGGTCCACCTTATGTGTGTTGTACCCATACCATTCATCACGTGGTGGCCCACTTGAATATAGCCCACCTTTACTGTGAGGACTATCCAGCGTCCAGGGACGCTAGACGTCTCTGTGAAAACCCAAATATTTGCTTGGTTACAAGCTTGTGGGGTGACCCACTCATACACACCATACCTTGATGTATGTGTTAAATCCACGCTGTCTATCCTATACACCAACTCATTTTAGGCGTTGAGCCAGAAAATGAGGTTGATCGGAGCATCTGATGGGCCATAACTTAGTAAATAGTGGTTGTAGCTACCAGTGAAGTGTGATCTAACGTGAGCCCAACTCCACAGCTCAAGTATTAGACTGAGTGAAAGATATATTATTTCAACGCTGGACCCACCCAGCTCCACAGCTCGGGTAGTAGACGGAGTGAGAGATGCCTCATTTCAACACTGAGGTCTTGGCATTCATCCCTAGTGGGGGTGGCTATCATGGACATCCAGATCTATAACTCAACTGGTAGACTGAGCGGAGTTACCTCATTTCAATATTGAGGTCTTGGAATCCATCCCTAGTAGCAGTAGCAGCAGTGAAGTGTAAACTGGCATGGGAGCTATGGGACCCACCCATGTCATCCATCCATTTTGGGTGGTGCTGGTGTACCTGGACAAGTTTGAAAGGTGCAAGGTTATGAGGACAATGTCTGAGGAGTGCCGGTCCTCTCTGATGTGCCATGAGCCCCCTGGAACTATTGTGTATGAGGATTCATGTTATGGGTAAGAGTTGCCTGACTAAAGAGACAGGTCGGCTCGGCTCGGCCAACCTGATAGTATCGTTTGGTCAAGTCGGCTCGGCCCCACCTGATAGTATTGTTTGGCCAACTCGGCTCAGCTCGGCCCACTTGATAGTATTGTTTGGTCAGGTCGAATTGGCCCCATCTGATAGTATTTCTTGGCCAACTCAACTCGGCTCGGCCAACCTAATAGTATTGTTTGGTCAGGTCGGCTCGGCCCCATCTGATAGTATTGCATGGCCAATTCAGCTTAGCTCGGCCAACCTGATAGTATTGTTTGGTCAAGTCAGCTCGGCCCCATCTGATAGTATTGCTTGGCCAACTCAGCTCGGCTCGGCCAACCTAATAGTATTGTTTGGTCAGCTTGGCTCGACCCACCTGATAGTATTGTTTGGCCAGCTCGGCTCGGCTCGGCCAACCTGATAGTATTGTTTGGTCAGGTCAGCTCGGACCCATCTGATAGTATTGCTTGGCCAACTCAACTCAGCTCGGCCAACCTGATAGTATTGTTTGGTCAGGTCAGCTCAGCCTCTGATAGTATTGGCCAACTCAGCTCGGCTCGGCCAACCTGATAGTATTGTTTGGTCAGCTCGGCTCACCCCATCTGATAGTATTGCTTGGCCAACTCAGCTCGGCTCAGCCCACCTGATAGTATTGTTTGGCCAGCTCAGCTCGGCTCAGCCGGCCTGATAGTATTGTTTGGTCAAGTCGGCTCGGCCCCATCTGATAGTATTTCTTGGCCAGCTCAGCTCGGCTCGGCCCATCTGATAGTATTGTATGGCCAGCTCGACTCGGCTCAGCCCATCTGATAGTATTGTTTGCCAGTTCGGCTCGGCTCGACCACCTGATAGTATTGTTTGGTCAGGTCGGCTCGGCCCATCTGATAGTATTGTTCGATCAGCTCAGCTTTTCCCCCTTATGGTATTGTCAGACCAAGTAGTGTGGCCCATTTATTATATATAAGACCCATGAGATTAGGCCCATTTGATGCATTCTAAGGCCACAGGTTATGACCCATTGCAATGCACATAAGGCCCATTGGTGCGGCCCATTGATGTGGCCCATTTGATGAATAAAAGGCCCATATGATATGGCCCATTTGATGTATTTAAGGCCCAATGGGATATACCTAAGGTCCATTGCAATGTGTGATCCTAGCACGAGTTATGTAATAATGTTTATGACGGTCGTGCCTGGGGAGCAATGTTGGTTTGACGTCCACATTGCAAGTATAGTGTTGGTTAAATGTCTGCATTATAATTCTCCCTTGGGCCCATTATTAGCCCCATACTTGTAGGCCATCTAGGCCCATCTTCGCTAAGAACAGCATCCCTCACCTTATAACATGCTTAGTATAACTCCATGACATATGGCCCATTTGGTGTATTTAGGGCCCACTTGATGAAGCCGATTCAATGTATTTGAGGGCCCATTTGACTAGGCTCATTTAATTCAGCCCATTTGTATAAGTCTATTTGATCGGCCTGCTTGTATCGGCCCATTTGATTGATTTAGCCCCTATGATTGATTAAGCCTATCTTGATGTATTTGTGGCCTGGTGCTGAGGCCATATATGAGGCCCATGTTATGAGGCCCACTTTGATATACTTGTGACCCATCTAGATGGGAATGTTATGAGTAGGCCCACTTACTGCTTATGCAGGGCCCACCTATTGTGTATGTAGCCCTTGTATAGAGTCTATTGTGACGTATATTAAACCCTTATATGAGGGCGTGGGCCCACTGTATGTTCGGCCCTAGGTGGGCCACACCTTAGAGCAATGATGGTTAGATGTCCATATTGTGACCTTCCTTTAAGCCTTGTTAGGCCCTTTCTCATCATTCCCTTAGTGGGTTAACCCAAATAAGTGGGCCCTATTCGCCGTAGACGGATGGCTCCGTGCTATCGGATTTGATATAACCACGATCGAGTGTCGATCTTTATATTATGGTTGATCAGCTGATCATTTATGAACCCCGCTTTGTTTATCTACTAATTATCGGTGTCGATTATAGAGGTCAATGCTGATTATCGACCCTGATTATCAGTGCCGATTATCGATGCTGATTACTAATCGCCGATTAGCGATCGAGGCCGATTATCGTGATCGATTGCCGATTTCGATTGTACAGGCTGATTCTATCTGTCGAGACCAAGAATCGAGGCCGATTCAGATTGTCGAGGCCAAGGCCGATTGTCGAAACCTATATGAGGTATGTGCGACCCATAGTCGGATCCCGTTGTGATGTATTCGTGGCCTATGGGCAAGGCTCATTGTGATATGTATTAGGCCCATGATGCATGACCCATTTGATGTATTCATGTAACACCCCATACTTTTCAGTACTTGGGTGTTACCGTGTAACCTAACTTGGTATAAATACAAACCTAGGTTAGATAAGTGTTCACATTCATTCTAGTCTAAATCCAACCGTTGGAAACAGTCTCAATCCATACATCAAGTCATCTATCCTATGCCCTAAGGTCTGGATCGACAGATCCATCATTCACTTAACTTTAGAAACTCCCACAGATGTGCACCACCTCATTATTATGATTAGGCCGCTTGAGTACTAAACTCTCTGATGATTTTCACTTAAACTAGGCCGAGAACCCTAGGGATCACCACTGATCATATTTTGTGATGATCTGACCGTCGAATCTTCATAAATCATAAGATAACCTATGCATCTAGAAAGTGTGATTCACCTACAAATCTAAAATGATCTAATCTTTCTTATCGAACCCTATAGTAAATAAATGGCGTTGGTCAAGGTGCATAACATGATAAACAACTTAGAAAAATAATAAAGATAATAATAATAATGAAAATAATAGTATTAATAATGATGATTAAATATTTAATGTCATAAAACCAGAAGATCCTACATAGCGGGACCCATGACACGATCAAAGAAAACGTACACAGATGGAGTGAAAATAATAGTAATGAAATAAATAATTACGATAATAAATATTATCATTAGAAGTATGGTAACATGGTTATTAATGTATTAGGCCATTTGATCCATAATCCAGCCACCAAATTACACTTACGTAGTCCTATAGACCCTTTGTACCGTTGATTTTTGAGGGTATGGTGATCTGACCGTCAGAGCAATAGAAACCAGCATTTATAGACGATAGTGCATTGGCACGACCCACCTAAACCTTGGATCTGCCCCATCTTTGGTCAAAAGGTATGATAAGGCCTACCTAGAGAGATAGACGATGTGGATTTATCAAAAACATCACAGGGGACCCCGCTTAATGGGCTGCATGTGCACAAATGGTGTGCATCAGCCGTGCACCGAGCGTGCCAACCCAGTCAGCCAGCGCTGACCCGCATTTTCTAAAAACGGAGAGAATCTCTCTCTCGCTTCACTTCCAACAGCGGACGAGCGTCCGTTTTCTCTGACCCGTGGCCCACCATGATCATTGCAATGGATGATCCGAACCGCCCATCGCGTGCACCCTCCAACCCTGACCAAAACTCAACCGTCAAAACTAATTTTCATGTACATGCGGACGCACGATCCTAGCTGCAATCCAATCCTGCAAACACACCATTTCCAAAATAGGAAACTGCTCTTCCAGCCAGCTCAGCGATCCACGTGAGCTGCTCCTACACCATCTCAACCCTCCATCCTAGAGAGATCCTAACCGTCCGTTCCAGACCGCTCTAGGGTTTTCTACCCACCGTAAAGAGAAATCGGCTGCCGGTTTTGGGTTTTGTCAGGGACATTTGAATGGTTGCTGTGAAGCCAGTAAATCACAGCCATCCATCCATAGGCTTTTAAGCATATGAAAACCCTAGTTCCAGAGGGAAAACCACAGCCGTAGCCATTCTTCCTGCTTTTTCCAAAATCAAGCCGTTTTCTTCTACTACCGAACCCACCAACTAAATCTCCCCCAAGCTTTGAGAAACCTCTTCTGGGAGCTTCCTAGGGTCCGTTAGGACCATCTGCAAGAATCAGATTGAAGGGAGAAACACTATTTACAAATACGCCATTAATGGCCGTTATCTTCTCCACCGCTAAAACCGAGTCGAAATTGGTTCGGGCAATGCGGGTTCATCTGGTGATGTCCCCGGATCGAGGAGGAAGGAAATGGAAGAGGGATAGGGAGGAAAGAAAAGAAAAGAAGAAGAAGAAGAAGGGAAAAACGAAGGTGGAGAGGTGCGGTTGTTGCACCGCACCATCTCAACTTGACCCGCTGCTCTAGCCCTGTCCGCAGTTAGCACTGATGGACAGCCAGCAAATAAGAAAGAAAGAAAGGAGCTAGGGAGAGTGAGACAGAAGAAACAAAGAGCAGAGTGAAAGAGTAGAAAGAAAGAAAGAAAATGAAGAAGAAAGAGAGAGAATGGGTGGTGCGCCTGCACCACGACCTTGCTCCTTGCACCGGGTCTGCTGGAGTCAGGTCAGACCCGTTCACACAATGGTGCTGCTAGGCCTTCAACAGCAGTAGAAGGAATTAGAGATAAAGGGAGTAAGAGAAAAGGGGAGTGGGGTCAGAGGCTGATGCACCAACCCGACCCAGTCGAGTTGAATGCGACTCGGCCACTGGCTGGTCCATGTCCTGCTGGATGCTTCCGCAAGAAGAAAGAGAGATAGGAAGAGAAGAAAAGAAAAGGGCAGAGAGGAGACAGAGAGGGTGAGGTGGGGCTGAGTTATGGGCTGACTCGTTGCTGAGTCAACTGGGTCGAGTTCGGCCTGAGTGGGCTGTTGTAGTCGGGTTGGGTCTGGTTTGACCCAGCCAGTTTGTTGGACCTTAGGTTTAAAAGAAAGGTAGGAAGAAGAAAGAAATGAGAGGAGAAGAGGAAAAGAGAGAGATGGGTGCTTAGCCGAGTCAACTCGACTCAACCGAGTCATCTAGGTGAGAATTTCCATTTCTTTTCATATTCGTTGTTAGTTATTTTGTTATTAATAATATCACTATTATTTCCTACCTGTTGTAACAACTAATATTATTTTAATGATATTGACTAGGAATAATAATCAGTACTATAATATACAAATTATTGTCATGGATAATATTATCATCAATCATAATTCTATTATTAAATTCCATCATAATGATTTTTATTACCATGTTAGTTAATGTAAATCATAACACTAATGCTAATAATTATTTTGTAATTATTAAGTTTATATTGTAATTAATGGTACAACAAATTAGAAGGATCTCGACTTACTTGAATTTCCATCCTTATTACTATTATCATGATAAATTTTATTATAGACATGATTAGCCACTAATAGATTACCCATACTAGTATTAGTTAGTATAGATAAAACCATAACTTTCGTTATTAGGGTTTTACTCACCATTCTTAGATATGAAAGTGCACCTATTACGTGCCCTGGTTTTTCAATTACGTTGTATGTTGAGACAGTCAGACGACAGTACCTATCAAGAAGATCATGTCAAGCGTCTGCCTCATCTGGATGTGTGGAAGCTCAGCAAAAGGTAAATCATAGCCTCACATCCCATGTCCCAAAACACCAGGTGATTAAACCCTTAAAAAGAACTAGAACATCTTAGGGTTTATGTGTAAGAAATCTTTTTACCCAAAAGAAGATTTTCTAAGTTTTTCTTACACTGTCGATTATATCGATTCCCCTTTCGAAATGATCGACCAGCTTTTTCGATGTCCTCGATATATCAATCGATACAATCGAGTGAGGACAAAAAGTGTCCAGCGATCAAACAATCTTCTGGACGATTTATCGATATATCGACCTTCGAGTCGATATCATCGATATTTGAAAATCGATCATATCTAAAGTGGATCGATCATATGACAGAGTGCTTCCCGGCGCCCCTGTTTTTTTAAAGAAAACTATCCACTGCTTCGATGTATCGATGACTGTCCGATTCAATCTGAACTCAAATATCGATCATATCGGGAGTCAGTCGATCATATCGACTATGGGGCGCATGTTCTCTCCAGCATGAATTTCAGGTTGCTTTTAATGTTGATCGGGGTGCCTGTCGATAAATCGATATTCATATATCGATCATATCGAGACCATGTCGATTGGATAGAGTCAGGACATAATTCGTCCAGCAAGCTTACATGTAAAATCTATACGATTTTCGATCCCATCGAATGGTCGCCGATATGATCAATGTACAAATTTCGATGACATCGACTGGTTCCCCGATCATATCTATGATCCTAAAATTCTTCAAGACTTCTCTCTTGGTTTTCAACTGTCGATAGAATCGAACCATCACTCGATGGAATCGGAGTTCGAAATTCGATATCATCGATGTGTGTCTCGATCCCATCGACCAGTTGGCAGAAGGTTTCCAAAAGTGAAATGACAATTGAGTTCTTATCATCAAGAGGTCGGCCGATACAATCGAGAGTATACGCTCGATCATATCGACGACTGATCGATGATATCGAACTCTGTCATAAATATGACTGTTTATATCCGTTGAAACCTTTTGCCTATAAATAGAGAGAGTTGTCTTCATTGCTGAGAGAGAGAAAAAAGAAGAGAGTGCCTTAGAGTGTTTCAACCTTCCTATCATTTACCTAAGCCCTTTCTCTTGGGAAGTTCATCCTCCTATCCACCCTCATCATTGATATCTTATAGAGTGGATTGGGGAATGAACTTCCGCATTCAAGGATCCTTCAGCTACTATCTTAATGACATATCATTAAGCTGGGATGCCTTGAATGCATAGATGATGGGAACCTCTCTATCCTCCTTATAGGAAAACCTTTAGAGAGTGGTAGTCCATCATAACCTTGACCCAACCTAAGCCTAGCATATATACATCTTCATGTTGTAGATCAAGGAAGCTGAAGACTCTTCATCAACAAGGAGAAGGTCTTCATCATTGTGCTGAAGGGACTCATCAACTTATCTGTAAGTACTAAGAGTCCAGAGGACACTTACGATCATTCCTTTTTAAGATTGGGTTTTAAGTGTTACTCACCATTTGAAGTCCTCGAATGAGGCCTCCGATGGGAGTGTACGTGAGGGGTGCGTTGTATGGACCCTTGCTCGGTGAAGAGCATAAACATCTGGTTAGGAGTACGCCAGTAAAACTTAAGGGTTAGAGGTGAACCGAGTAGAAACATCAGGGTGCGTTGTGTGGAACCTTGTCCTGTGTGGGCATAAACATCTGGTTAGGAGTACGCCAGTAAAACTCCAGGATTTGAGGTGAACTGAGTAGAAACCTCTGTAAAGGTTGAAGGTGAACCTGATTTAAAATCTTAGGTTTGAGGTGAACCATGGGAATCCTCCTTAGTGAAATCCGGTCACTCAAGGGTTGAGTGTGTAAGCCGGGAGTAGAGTAGACAAGTCGTCGAACCACTATAAAATGACTGTGTTTGAGTTTGATATTATCTTTTATGTGATTGCCTTACATGTCTTTATATATGATCACATCCTATGCACACACAGTCATATCCATCACAATCTCATATATACATTGTTTATCTTCTAAATAGTTCGTGATTGGATCCTCTATTAGGCTTGGAAGCCAGTAGAGTTAAGATTGAGTAATCCTAATCAATACTTTGCGATAAGATTAGTGTAATAAGGATTTTTAATAATTTATAGAAACTTTTTAAAAAAATCCTATTCACCTCCCTCTAGGATATACTGACTTATTCCTACTTCAACTAAAGCGGTCTTCACCGCAATTCCAAGATATCGATATGGGTAGTATAAGTATACTGATTTCTACCATTGTAATGATTACTATTGCCACGATTAACTAATAGTAATTCTATCATTAATATTAATAATTATACTATAGTTATAAACTATCAGAATAATTAATTTTGCATGAACTAACATTCAAACCCTAATTATCTAGCCTAGAACTAAACTCTAGAATAAAATCCTAAAATCCAAGTATGGGGCTAAACTCTAGGATAAAACCCTAATTTCACATTAAAACCCTAAAAGATGACCCTAGGCTATGATCTTAAACCCCAGGTAGTGATTAGAACTTGGACCTAATGGTACAAGTTTATGATTTATGATAGGATACAATTCTAAGGGCGTAAGTACTTAGCGACACTAGAAGGTGACTCAAAGTATAAGGTGATGATTCTTCTCCTTGAGCTTTTCATCTTCTCATTAGTTTAAGTTATAGTTTTTATTGAAAGTTATAATTGATATCTCTCTCTTATAATCACATGTATTAACTGTTGGAATTGAATTGCTATATTGCCTGCTTAATGTTCATCCTGTATAATTGTTCATGAATTATTTGTGGATTACTTCTGGACTTTAAACTGGTACATTAGTGGGAAATCTCCGCTTATAAATGTACACCCATACTTGGGATGTAACCCAACTGGTTGTGATGGTTATTGAGTGATGGTCTAAATGGATCATGGATGTGGGCCTACCATCCAAGGTCGTTGTGTCCAATGGTTTTCAAGGATGGTCTTTTATCGCATGATTTTGATACTCGCCCTATGAGGCCTATTTTGATAATTGCCCTATGTGGCTTGTTTGATATCGCCCTATGTGGCTTTGTTCTGATATTTTTTCTATATGGGTTCGATTTTTTATACCGTGCAACCATGCGATGGTAAGCCCTATATACTTTAATATGATTGGCCACTAGTTGATAGGTTTCCATTAAACATCATAAGATGGTAGTCTCATGAGCCGGGGATGGTGGTAATGGGACACTATGCCCGAGCTGTCGGCCTATGCTGGGCCATGTGCCCCCCGTAGTGACCATTGAGCTTATCTAAATTGGCTGATTGTAAATGGACTAATAATGACTTGGCTAATCATGCATACATGGCACGTATTGTTCTGACTGGGTGATGTTTCCCCAGGTTCGATGATTCTGACTGGACGATGTTTTCCAGGTTCGATGATTGCATGGGTGACGCCCACTGTCCGCACGGATGAGCATCCCTGGGGCGATGATTGCATTCACGCATCCATGCATCTAATAAGACTGCATTTACTCTGTTTTGGTTGTTTGAATGTTTTATACTATTTCTTACCTAATGCGGCGGTGTGTAATCTTGAGGGGAATTCATACTGAGTTGGTCACTCATCCATCAAATATACAACCGTACAGGTAGTACAGGTGGCTTAAGTGATATGCATGTTCAGACTTGATGAGGAGCAGGGTATGACCGTCAGGGTTGCATGACTATATTTGCCTCGAGGAGCTGTGTGATCTTGCGGCTTATATTTATATGCTTTCTGATATTCATCATGTATTAATTCATGTAAATCTTGTACTTGTTTAACTTCAGAGACATTGGTTTGTATAAGTCATTGTGGGCAGCTTCTCGTATATTTGAATAATAATGAAATTTTCCTTTATGTCAATTTGTCCACACTACGCTCATTTGCTTACTCTGATAAAAGAAAAAAAAATGTATACTTGAATTTGACCATCCTTTAAGGTTAACACTCGGGTTTTTGAAAAATAGGTTGTGTACTCGGGTCCTGAAAAGTCGGGTTGTTACAGTTGGCATCAGAGCATGGTTTGGACTAACTTGGCCTGGGGAAATGAACTTATACAAACCTTGAATGTCTCAAGTATGGATGTTTGAAATTAGAAAATTGAAATTAGGTGAACTTCCCTTAGATTTAGAGGAATGATTATGAATATAGAAGCTCAAACTTAGGTTCTCTTAGAAGCGACTTAGATGGCAATCCAAACTTATATGAAATTCCATCTGAGCAAAGTACACTTTGATAATGTAGAAACATGAACTTAGGTTCCCTTAGAAATTGTTAGGAAGGTTATTTAAATTAATGTGGAATTCCCTTATAAGTAGGATATGTGGAATGTAGAAACCCAAACTTAGGCCCCCAAAATGATTGTTTGGATGATCGTAGAACTTAGAAATGAAACTAGTTTCCTTTGTACATTTAGTCATTAAACTTATGAAAAGTTCCCTTAAAGAATTTGGAGAACATAGATACTTTGAATTCTAGGCTCCCCTGAAATTTTTGTAGGTTAGACTTTTGGACCTTAACTTATGTAGAAACCCTTAGAACTAGGAAGAAACGAGAATGTAGAAATTTAAATGTTAGGTTCCCTAGGTAATTATTTGGGTACTTGTAGAACCTAGAAATGAACTTAAGTCCCTTAAGGATTATATGATTAGTCGTTTGAATTTAAGAACATTCCTTATACTTACTCCCAAGTGAAAATTCCCCCAAAATAAAAACTTAGGGTACGAACTTCTACAAGTTTCATAAGTTAAGAATAATACTCTTGGGGAATCATACTATGAATATAACTTAAATTCCGTAATACATCTTCTCACTTAGAAATACTACTTTTCTAGCACGTAAAAGTTATTGAAAGAAGAGTTATAAAACTTTAGGTAGAATTGCAACCCTAGCATAAGCATATTGGAACTACATTTGGATCCTAGATAGATTTAGCAAAACTCAGGATTTTAAACCCCCTAGAAACTATTTGGGTGACCAAAGGACTTGGAAATAAATTTAGGCCCCTTTAAACATTCTAGGTTTAGTCATTAAAACTTAGAAATATAACCTTAGTTCCCTTGAAAACCACCAGGATTGTTGCTTAAACTTAGAAATTTGACTCATGCACCATGAGAGGACAAATAACCACTATGGAATAATATTTGAGGTCAATAAGGACATTCCTTAGACTTGACTCCCCAAAGAATGTTTTAGAAATCTAGAATTCACACTCTTTCTAAAATTTTCCTTAGTTAGAGATAACACTGTCACAACACTTAGTGAATGAAACGAACTTAGACGGGTAGGAATTTCCTTAACCACCATATTGAACGTTTGATTGAGAACTTATGCTCTCTAAACTTAAGAAATCGCAATGGAAAATGTAATTTGAATTCCTTAACACATCTCTTTACTTAGAATTAATAATTCCTTACAATTCTAGTACACAAATTTTTTTTTTAGAGATGAAGTTATGGGATTGTGGGTAAGCTTTCTACCTTAGGCTGTCATATTAGGATTAGATTCGTAATCCTAAGTGGGTTTAAAATTTTCAAACTTAGATTTCATATAGAAACCTGTGTCTTAAGATTTTGTGTTTAAACAATCAGAGTGCGTAGCGGAAGCGTAATGGGCCATGAAGACTAATCATTTATGAGGATATAAGATTTCATGATATTTCCCATGAGTCTAGAACAATCGGGATCTCGAATTGATGGAACCATATTTAAGCGAAGCTTAGTGGTTTGGGCTCAAGTTCTAAGTCCTAGCGAATCTCAACGATCTCGTTGCCCTGATCAAGCAAAGGATCGAGATTTAACAGGATTATGAATTGATACTGAAATCCTCTATTTTGCAGGCAGATGATCGATGTATCGTGCTCAAACCCACTACAACCATCTATCCACGTCAGCTCGAACACTGAAAACTAGAAAATTGTATTGTACTTTAGATGTGGGAACTATCATTCAAGGTAAAGGCAAAGCTAGGAGATTAGTATTCGCCACCCAAATGAACATAAAATCTTAGTAAGTGCTATGAGAAATCCTGATGTTGACAAGAGTTAGTAAGATCCCCTAGTTCTAGTTAATACTGAAATGATTTCTAAAATTTAGTAGAACCTAAACACATCAGTTGATTTGCTAGGATGGAGAGTTAAGGGTTGTGGTGGATTGGAATATAGCATTGAAATTTCACAACTTAGGCATACATGAAATAGGGTACACCTTGTTACTAAATCTCGGGGACGAGATTCTCTTTAAGAGAGGTAGATTGTAACACCCCGTACTTTTCAGTACTCGGGTGTTACCGTGTAACCTAACTTGGTATAAATACAAACCTAGGTTAGATAAGTGTTCACATTCATTCTAGTCTAAATCCAACCATTGGAAACAGTCTCAATCCATACATCAAGTCATCTATCCTATGCCCTAAGGTCTGGATCGACAGATCCATCATTCACTTAACTTTAGGAACTCCCACAGATGTGCACCACCTCATTATTTTGATTAGGCCGCTTGAGTACTAAACTCTTCGATGATTTTCACTTAAACTAGGCTGAGAACCCTAGGGATCACCACTGATCATATTTTGTAATGATCTGACCGTCGAATCTTCATAAATCATAAGATGACCTATGCATCTAGAAAGTGTGATTCACCTACAAATCTAAAATGATCTAATTTTTCTTATCGAACCCTATAGTAAATAAATGGCGTTGGTCAAGGTGCATACCATGATAAACAACTTAGAAAAATAATAAAGATAATAATAATAATGAAAATAATAGTATTAATAATGATGATTAAATATTTAATGTCATAAAACCAGGAGATCCTACATAGCGGGACCCATGACACGATCAAAGAAAACGTACACAGATGGAGTGAAAATAATAGTAATGAAATAAATAATTACGATAATAAATATTATCATTAGAAGTATGGTAACATGGTTGTTAATGTATTAGGCTATTTGAACCATAATCCAGCCACCAAATTACACTTACATAGTACTATAGACCCTTTGTACCGTTGATTTTTGAGGGTATGGTGATCTGACCGTCAGAGCA
Source organism: Magnolia kwangsiensis (assembly GCA_037074715.1). Taxonomy (NCBI): domain Eukaryota; kingdom Viridiplantae; phylum Streptophyta; class Magnoliopsida; order Magnoliales; family Magnoliaceae; genus Magnolia; species Magnolia kwangsiensis. The sequence goes on along the minus strand of CM073575.1, from coordinate 49,160,303 downwards.
ATAGAAACCAGCATTTATAGACGATAGTGCATTGGAACGACCCACCTAAACCTTGGATCTGCCCCATCTTTGGTCAAAACGTATGATAAGGCCTACCTAGAGAGATAGACGATGTGGATTTATCAAAAACATCACAGGGGACCCCGCTTAATGGGCTGCATGTGCACAAATGGTGCGCATCAGCCGTGCACCAAGCATGCCAACCCGGTCAGCCAGCGCTGACCCGCATTTTCTAAAAACAGAGAGAATCTCTCTCTCGCTTCACTTTCAACAGCGGATGAGCGTCCGTTTTCTTTGACCCGTGGCCCACCATGATCATTGCAATGGATGATCCGAACCGCCCATCGCGTGCACCCTCCAACCCTGACCAAAACCCAACCCGACCGTCAAAACTAATTTTCATGTACATGTGGACGCACGATCCTAGCTGCAATCCAGTCCTGCAAACACACCATTTCCAAAATAGGAAACTGCTCTTCCAGCCAGCTCAGCGATCCGCGTGAGCTGCTCCTACACCATCTCATCCCTCCATCCTAGAGAGATCCTAACCGTCCGTTCCAGACTGCCCTAGGGTTTTCTACCCATCGTAAAGAGAAACCGGCTTCCGGTTTTGGGTTTTGTCAGGGACGTTTGAACGGTTGATGTGAAGCTAGTGAATCCCAGCCATCCATCCATAGGCTTTTAAGCATATGAAAACCCTACTTCCAGAGGGAAAACCACAGCCACAGCCATTCTTCCTGCTTTTTCCAAAATCAAGCCGTTTTCTTCTCCTACCGAACCCACCAACTAAATCTCCCCCAAGCTTTGAGAAACCTCTTCTAGGAGCTTCCTAGGGACCCTTAGGACCATCTGCAAGAATCAGATTGAAGGAAGAAACACTGTTTACAAATACGCCATTAATGGCCGTTATCTTCTCCACCGCTCAAACCGAGTCGAAATCGGTTCGGGCAATGCGGGTTCGTCTGGTGATGTCCCCGGATCGAGGAGGAAGGAAATGGAAGAGGGATAGGGAGGAAAGAAAAGAAAAGAAGAAGAAGAAGAAGAAGAAGAAGGGAAAAACGAAGGTGGAGAGGTGCGGCTGTTGCACCGCACCATCTCAACTTGACCCGCTGCTCTAGCCCTGTCCGCAGTTAGCACTGATGGACAGCTAGCAAATAAGAAAGAAAGAAAGGAGCTAGGGAGAGTGAGACAGAAGAAACAAAGAGCAGAGTGAGAGAGTAGAAAGAAAGAAAGAAAATGAAGAAGAAAGAGAGAGAATGGGTGGTGCGGCTGCACCACGACCTTGCTCCCTGTACCGGGTCTGCTCGAGTCGGGTCAGACCCGTTCACACAACGGTGCTGCTAGGCCTTCAACAGCAGTAGAAGGAATTAGAGATAGAGAGAGTTAGAGAAAAGGGGAGTGGGGTCGGAGGTTGATGCACCAACCCGAACCATAACTTTCGTTATTAGGGTTTTACTCACCATTCTTAGATATCGATATGGGTAGTATAAGTATACTGATTTCTACCATTGTAATGATTACTATTGCCACGATTAACTAATAGTAATTCTATCATTAATATTAATAATTATACTATTGTTATAAACTATCAGAATAATTAATTTTGCATGAACTAACATTCAAACCCTAATTATCTAGCCTAGAAGTAAACTCTAGAATAAAATCCTAAAATCCAAGTATGGGGTTAAACTCTAGGATAAAACCCTAATTTCACATTAAAACCCTAAAAGATGACCCTAGGCTATGTTCTTAAACCTTAGGTAGTGATTAGAACTTGGACCTAATCGTACAAGTTTATGATTTGTGGTAGGATACAATTCTAAGGGCGTAAGTACTTAGCGACACTAGAAGGCGACTCAAAGTATAAGGTGATGATTCTTCCCCTTGAGCTTTCCATCTTCTCATTAGCTTAAGTTATAGTTTTATTAAAAGTTATAATTGATATCTCTCTCTTATAATCACATGTATTAACTGTTAGAATTGAATTGCTATATTGCCTGCTTAATGTTCATCCTGTATAATTGTTCATGAATTATTTGTGGATTACTTCTGAACTTTAAACTGGTACATTAGTGAAAAATCTCTACTTATAAATGTACACCCATACTTGGGATGTAACCCAACTGGTTGTGATTAAAATGGACCTTCGGCTTAGTGGTTATTGAGTGATGGTCTAAATGGATCATGGATGTGTGCCTACCATCCAAGGTCGTTGTGTCCAATGGTTTTCAAGGATGGTCTTTTATCGCATGATTTTGATACTCGCCCTATGAGGCCTATTTTGATAATTGTCCTATGTGGCTTGTTTGATATCGCTCTATGTGGCTTTGTTCTGATATTTTTTCTATATGGGTTCGATGTTTTATACCGTGCAACCATGCGATGGTAAGCCCTATATACTTTAATATGATTGGCCACTAGTTGACAGGTTTCCATTAAACATCTTAAGATGGTAGCATCATGAGCCGGAGATGGTGGTAATGGGACACTATGCCTGAGTTGTCGGCCTACGTTGGGCCATGTGCCCCCCGTAGTGACCATTGAGCTTATCTAAATTGGCTGGTTATAAATGGACTAATAATGACTTGGCTAATCATGCACACATGGCACGTATTGTTCCGACTGGGAGATGTTTCCCCAGGTTCGATGATTCCGACTGGATGATGTTTTCCTGGTTCGATATTGCATGGGTGACGTCCCACTGTCCACACGGACGAGCATCCACGGGGCAATGATTGCATTCACGCATCCATGCATCTAATAAGACTGTATTTACTCTGTTTTGGTTGTTTGAATGTTTTATACTATTTCTTACCTAATGCGGTGGTGTGTAATCTTGAGAGGAATTCACACTGAGTTGGCCACTCATCCATCAAATATACAACCATACAGGTAGTACAAGTGGCTTAAGTGATATGCATGTTCGGACTTGATGAGGAGCAGGGTATGACCGCCAGGGTTGCATGACTATATTTGCCTCGAGGAGCTGTGTGATCTTGCGGCTTATATTTATATGCTTTCTGATATTCATCATGTATTAATTCATGTAAATCTTGTACTTGTTTAACTTCAGAGACATTGGTTTGTATAAGTCATTGTGGGCAGCTTCTCGTGTATTTGAATAATAATGGAATTTTCCTTTATGTCGACTTGTCCACACTACGCTCATTTGCTTACTCTGATAAAAAAAAAAATGTACACTTGAATTTGACCATCCTTTAAGGTTAACACTCGAGTTTTTGGGAAATGGGTTGTGTACTCAGGTCCTGCAAAGTCGGGTTGTTACAATTCGAGACCCATGTGTAGGGCCCACATGTCATGTATTTAAGGCCCATGAGAAGGGGACACCTGTTGTGTATATGTGATCCTTGGGCAAGCCTCACTGTGATGTATATTAGGCCTTTGTGTGAGGCCGTGGGTCCATTATGTGTTTGGCTCTATGTGGACCATTTCTTAGGACAATGTTGGTTAGATGTCCACATTGTCAAGGCCGATGGTGGATACCGATTATGAGTATGTGACATCATAACATCATGATCCATGCCCATTTGCATCATCTGCATGTTTGTTATGAGATGTGATTGACCATTGCATATGTCATTGGCCAGGATGATGTGAGACTCCCTGATATGTGGAGGTTATCTTATATGAGCGCACGACATGCGCAGGATTGATGCATGATTGGATTGTATGACTCATGCATCTTGTATTGTGTTGTGATTACTGTATGCTCTAATGACATCAGGGTCGTAGCCTCCACAGGCATATCGTGGATGGTCAGATGGGACACCAGAAATCTATTCGAGCATTAGGCCGCCATAGATGGCCTTGGGTGAAAATTTCTAAACACCCTCTTGGTTCCAGAGGATGCCCCAATGTCGAGACCGACTGGATACACATGAGCGCCCGAGTGCCGAATACTAGGAGGCCGCATCTCCCATTGTGTGATGGTCGGTTGGGAGGGGGTGCGGCCTTACTCATCCGAGGGAGTAGGCATAGCTAGGCTGAGTTTGACCAGCTTAAGGAATGGGTCCGCTATCGGCGAGTCGGGTAAGTATTGGAAGACTACTAACAGGCAGATAGTGAGGTCTCTTCCACTTACCCAGTTGTAAGCTTGATTGAGGAGGCAAGTGGTGTGGAGTGTACTAGACCCCAGTGATGATTTCTCAGAGAGTAACCGTACTGATATGTGGACTTTTTCAGTAGGAATTGCATACTCATGCATTCATTCATTCACTATCCACTCGGGCTGTTCGTGCACATCTATTTGTTATGTGTACCTTCGCATGACCAGGATTTTGGTTAGGCGTGCGACTAACCTGAGATCAGGGATTTACCACATTAAGTCTGACTATCCAAATTCAGGTATGGGACTGGTTTGGATAGAAGTCCCTTGTGATGGACCCCGTAGTCTGCAATATTACGTACTATCATCCCGACTTCACACTTTAGCTTGGTCATTTCATTCACATTGTATATCACATTACATCCGCATGCATATGACATTTTGGGTTACTATATTTCTACATTTATACGGCCTAGATACGACTGACGGTATTTGTGGACTCATCAGGATTTGTATATTGCATTGCATCATCGGCATCTGATAGTTGGCTTGTTGTCTCCGCATTGATTAGTCGATCTACATTGCTTCATCAGTACATGATATTATTTTTATATTTTTACATCGCAGAGCCTAAATAAGACTGATGGTATTTATGGGCCTGTCAGCATGTTTTCATATTACTCTGATTTCGTATGATTTATGATCTTGCCAGTGTTTCTGATATTGTATGATTATAGGTTTACCAGTATTTTCGCTTACTCTGATTACTCTGATATTGCTTACTTGACACTTACCTCATGCACACACTTTCACCACCCACTAAGCTTTCTATAAGCTTATGCATGATAGATACGTGCAGGTGGCGTTAGGTTGCAGCAGCGTTGAGCTTGGAGCTTGCAGCAGACCTCCGAAGCTTTGATTATGTGTGTGTGTGTGTGTGTGTGTGTATATATATATATATATATATAGATGTATTTCCCTTCAACATTGTATTCAAACGATTATATTAGTGGATATATGATGATGATGTTGCCTTTATGATTTGAGTAATGTTGTGGTTATGCTCATTGCGAGATAAATGTATACTGAAAAATCCTCCTTGTATGTTTTCAGGATTGGAATCTAGCATACGTACGCTGGGAGCTGAGAATGGGGTACTACGGGGGCTGTCATCATCGAATTCGGCAATCGGAATTCCTGTGAATCTGATTTTCGAGTTTGGGGCGTGACATCGAGGAAGTCGATCCTCATGAGGTAGAGGTAGCACAAGCCCTATAGCAAGGGGTAAGATACGCACGACATAACAGAGTAGAGATTGAGGAATTGCAGGAATAGCTACAAATAGTGTAGAACCAGCTACAGAGGCAACAGGGGGTGGATCATCCTTCCACCAAGTTCAAGGACCTATGTCCTTTCCCAGATGCTCGGGTACCTCCAAACTTCAAGGTGCCCAAATTCAAGAGGTATGATAGTAGTGGGTGTCCCACAACACACTTGAAAGCCTTTGTGGGGAACTCAACACAATAGCAAGGAATGATGGAGCTTTAATAAGGCTCTTCCAGAGATTCTTAAAAGGTGATGCTCTAGATTGGTACACCTCGCTGGACAGCCATCAAATCAGAACCTCGGAGAAATGCGCAAGGCCCATACAAGCAAGCGATGCTAGGTAGGAAGTTCACCCCTTTAGCACAAACATACAGTCGGGTCCTGACAATGCTGATGTAAAGGCAACTCTTGACACCACTTCAACCTCGACTTTTGCCAAATCCAACATTTCCTATAGTGTGGCCCACTTGAGCCTCAGATTTGCCTCATTTTTGGTCTTATGCCCTAAAATAGTATGGAAATGGATGAGTAGTGTGGATATAATATATGCATTATGGTAGGCCTCATAGAGCCCCTGATAGCACTGTCTGTTTCAAGCCTAGTGTGAGTGCGGCTTCAGTGAATCCTGGATCCATACAAGATTGCCTACTGAGGCTAGGAGCGAATTAGGTGTTGCCCTTACTATAGGGAACAATCGTGATTGAATTCCCACCATTAAAAATTTCAAGGGGGTCATCGGAATATTTATTTTCCATCCAACCTGTTGATAAGGTCACAAATACGTGGATGAAGAGACCACACAAGTATCAGCTTAAACCAAAACTTTTTATGCCTCATGAAAAGTTTTCTATGGTTGATTACCATTATTTCTTGTATTATGGTCCAATTGAGATTTGGATTTGCTTCATTTTTTTACATCATACCGTAAAATGAGTTTTCAAAACAGATGGGCGACGTGTATATCAGGCACTTATGTCATGGTGGACCCTATAGTCACGGATCCCACCCCACATCTCCAAACAGAAACCCCTGTGTCAAATTAACATATTTCAAGCATTTCAAACATCCATTAACAAGTGGGTATTTTCATATTCCATACTTAATTTTCAGGTTTTGGCACTTCTTTCATATAATTCCTAAATAAATTTTCAAACTTTACTTTCAGATTGAAGATTCACATTTCATAATCAGGCTTCAAGCTTTAGATTTAAAAAATAGGCCCTAAGAAATATCGCACGTGGCACTCAAGTGTCTAGTTAAACCGTCCAACTTATGATACCCTATATATGTAAATGGATCATTAATCCAAAATTAAGCTTATTCCATCATCTTGGTATCACAATGTTGACCATTTATTGGATGGTTATATGAAAAATATCAAAGGCTCTATTTCCATAAACAAGCATTTAAGAATAAGATGCCATGATTGTTCAACCAAAATTTGTCCTTGGGATTGTGACTTGAATCCAAAAGGCACAATCTGGTCTCTTTTTTTTTTTTTTCTTCTTTCTTTTTTCTGTTTTTGAGTTAATATATGTCATATATACAATCTATAAGTGCCCATGTATTAATAATCATACATAGCTCAAGTATAATACAACTCTTCAATTTTTTTTGGTTGCATAGCTAACCCACCTACGCGTGCAATAAAGTTCATATACATGCCAAATATAGCTCCATAGCTCTCAATTTCAATCCATCAATCGGAATGATACCATTATATTGATTCCCTAACTCAAGAATCAAGTTGATCCACCTGCTAGGCGGGCTATTGGCTACATTTTGCAAAATAAATGTACAACCGGAAATACTTAAATGAGGTGTTTACCCAGTCATCACTTCAATATTGGGATCCACAACCTCATGGAACCAAATTTTCTTTTAATGAACATGTAAAAGTTCAGACTAACTTGATGGATTAGATCTCGCAATGCAGACAGATGTGTGGTGCATACCCGAGCTTTAGTGAACAGGTGTGTATAACAAAGTTCTTAATTTCTTTTTCTAAAAATAGGAAAATGTGAAGAATTATCGAGTAAAATGCCTTATAAATTTCTCACAAAACCTTATTAATTGTGGACAATTTTATTATTTTAGGAAAAAATTAACAAAAGTTAAGAAAAAGCTACCTGAAGACATCTCTTTGGGAATAACTTGATCAATGGGGCATTTTAATGAAAATGTAATTTAAAAGTTACCAAATGCAAATATATTAAAGCACTATTTTGTAACCCAAAAGAAAAACATATCATATATAACCAACCACCGAGTTGATTTGCAGACAAGGAGAGAGGCGCACATCTCCTATTGCAAGAAAGAGAAGTGAATTTCCTTCCCCGAACACTAGCTATAAATGAATTCTTTCTAAGTCACGTCCCGATAACCTAAGGGTTTTTTTAGATGCCTGTAAGTTCTTTTAAGTTGTAAGCGACTTACCTGTAAATCACTTACATGTAAAAGTTACGTACAGGTAATATGTTTAGATGTAGACTATAAGCCACTTTCAGGTAAGTTAGTTTTTTTATCTGTAAGTTACTTACAGGTAAAAAGTTGTATATTCACATTGAGCAGAACTTGGATTAAGGAATTGTTTCAAAATGCTATGATCATATAAAAATACAAGGGATCAAATATGTAATTTTATTAAGCCCATCAAGATGAATATTTGAGCTAATTCTTAGGCCAAATTAATTATCAAGTGGGCCCATGAATTCAAAACATCTATAGCATGGAGCAATAACTCAATTTAAATATCGAGAAGAAACTTAAAAACATTAATGACTCAAGAAACATTAATCCATCTCAAAAATGGAATTCATTTCACAAATAAATTTAAAAATTAAGGAATTATTAAGTCAAGAAATACATGTCATTAAGCATAAATGGTCCATATATAATTTTTGATTATAAAATGAAAATTTTCTAGTATAACACATCCATGAGGAGTGCGAACAAAAGGAAATGGTCAGCTCCGATGACGACAACGCACAGCTCCGATGATGCACAGCTCCGATGATATTTCACTATTTTGATGACGACGACATGGTTACGATCGAAGAGGAAAATCATCGCACACGACGCAACAAATCCAAAGACGATCAACAACAGAAGCATTCTGAGGATTGGACAACGGTTTTGTGAACAAAAAGAAAATGGTCAGCCCTTACCAATCGAGAAAGAAACACTTCCAATCTCCCAACCTTATTTGTTCGCGGGTATCCCAAAGGATGGCTCCCCATTAATCTTGTCAAGGTATTTGGTAGGGCGGGAGTGGTTATGGATGTTATTATGCCTAGAAACAAAGAAAACGGTGAGTATAGGGGCTTTGCCCTGATCTTCATGCTTCATGGAGAACGGTTTGGAGGGGTCCCTCTGTTGGTTCAACGAGCCCGATTCGGACCCAACAGGACCTCATCAAACAACAAGACTTCAGTGCAGAGTATGAGCAAAGGTCATGTGAAGAATCCTTTTTTCTAAACCAGTGCTCGTCATCTAGATACTTCTTTCAGGGATGCCTTCCTGAACCAGCCAGCGATGGTGAAATCCGCGAATAAGGTCGTCCAGTCTCCCTCTTCATTTGATAATCGTCAAGAGGCCAACAACCACTCAGCCATGGACCCTTCAAAGGAACTCATCATGCGTCCCCCTCCAAATCAGATTTACCAAATGAAGTAAGCCCTATAGGATTTTGTGGTGATCCACACAAGAGAGTGCAACCATTCCCCTTTCCTCCAGATGGAGACGTGTGGCAAGCTATTTAACACCTCATCCCAACCCAAACCCGACCCTCCTCTCATAAGACCCGTGAATGTGGATATCGGGCCCAGCTCAGGTCTCATATCCCTCCTGGGTACCAAGACCCTAAACCTCAATATTCCAGTTATCCCAGATCCTATAGAAGTTAGAATCTGAAACCCCTTACCCCTGTCATGACTACCCAGCCTACCATGACCCCTCATCCTCCCTGTCACCCTGAATCTCCTCGCTATCCCTTTCAGACTAGCCAAACCCCTCATTATCCCCCTTACCCGGTTCATTCTATGGGAATCCCAGACTATGCAGTTAATCTAGCGTCGTGTCTCCCCGTGGATTAATCCGACATAGACTTCGTTCGTGCTTCGAATCTATCACATAATCCCTCCTTTCCTAGTTCTATGACTTCCTCTCCTTTCTCCTCTCTTGGTAACAGATCAAATCATAGTCTTCTCACATTATTTCAGGAATTCCCAGACATTGAGGTCATAGATGTGGAGCCGCTCCAGATAGGAGATGGTACAGCCACTGATCCTCCTCAAGACAGCTCGATCAACACTATGAATGATTCAAATCGAGTAGATTTATTTCGAAAGATCCAGAACAAAAAATGGGTTTGCAACGTAATGAGTCATGTTGGTAGATTGTTGGTTCTATCTTTTGGCGACTGCTCGGAGGACTACTTAGCCCTCTTCCACTGTGTTGTAGCCCTTAGTCGCCCCCTCTCACTTTCAAAATCTCCTAGAAGTTGGTGATCCAAATCTTGGAACAGTAAAGACCTTTAGCAAATGGCGCTGCTCCCTAATCTTCCAACTAAAGGCAAGGGAATTCGGGGTAGCCCTGTTCCCCAATGACCATTATCTCTTGGAATGTGAGGGGCATGGGATCCAAGCAAAAGAGGCGCCTCATAAAGGACACACGTGATCGACAACATCCTCAAATCATCTATCTCTAGGAAACAAAGGTTTCCCAGTTTGATGATAAGGTGTTGGGAACACTCTAGGGGGCTTCTGATGCCAAATGGATTACTCTCAACGCCCAAGGAAGTGTTGGTGGCATCCTTCTCTCTTGGCGTTCGTCTCTATGGATGCTCCAGAACAGTTAGGTGGGATCTTTCTCTGTTTCGGCCACGCTGATTCAGATCTCTTTTGGAACTTTAATTCTTATTTCCTCCATCTATGGGCCCACTGAAGATGTCAAAAAATAAGAATTTTGGGAGGAGCTTAGCAACATCAGATGGAACTTTGATGGCCCAGCTTGCCTCGCTGGAGATTTCAATGCCATCAGATTTCCCTCAGAAAAGTCGCACGGTAACAAGTATACTCCGATGATGGCTGCTTTCTCAAGCTGGATTGAAGATCATGAGATGGTCGACCTTCCTCTCATGGGATCTAAGTTTACCTGGACAAATGGTAGAGCTACCCCTGTCTAGTCCAGACTTGATAGATTTCTCCTATCCGCTGAATGGATGGATCTATTCTCTTTCTCCTCCCAAATAGCGCTCTCGAGAACCACTTCAGACCATCAGCCAATCAAGTTATCTCTCAAAGGCACCAACTGGGGTCCCAAACCCTTCAAAGTCGATCATTCATGGCTCAAGATTGCGGGTTTCCATCAAAAAGTTTCTACTTGGTGGGAAGAATCCCAGGTTAAAGGTTTTGCTGGCTACAGGTTTCACGAAAAGTTAAAGCATCTCAAAAGTAGGCTAAGAGAATGGTATCAACAAGAATTTCTGATTAGAGAGTAGGGGATGGAAGGGATTCTAGGTGAGCTACAGAGGATAGATGCGGAAGCTGAGCCAATGCCCCCGGACATTATGGCCTGAAGAATTTCCCTAATCCAATCTCTTTCTGCTAGGGCCCTAAAAAAAGAAATCTCTTGGAAGCAGAAGTCTCGGGTCAAATGGATTAAGGAAGGGGATAAAAATATTGCTTACTTTCACAGTATTGCGAATCTGTGGGCCAGAAACAACCAGATCAACAACATTATTGTGAATGGGAAGAGAATGAAAGATAAAGACACAATTGCAATGGAAGTTGTGGCCCATTTCAACGCTTAGCTGCATGGTGAAAATTGGAACAGGCCTCAGTTGGACGCGCTGACCCTAGGTAGCCTATCTAGTGATGAAGCGGCTTCCCTCAAAGCCCCTTTTTCCGTGGAAGAAGTGAAGCTTATCATTGACTCCATGGATGGTGATAAAGCATCGGGCCCTGATGGATTCCCGATCAAATTCTACCAGGCTTTCCAGAATCTCCTTTAGAAGGATCTGATGGATTTTTTTTCTAAAATTTTTAACTATGGTAGATTATCCAAGAGCCTTGGGGCTACCTTCATAGCCCTAATTCCAAAGTTTTCAGGGGCAACTTCGATCCAAGACTACAAACCGATCAACCTGTTGGGGAGCCTATATAAAATTCTCGCAAAGGTTCTTTCTTCCAAACTTAGAAAGATCATGGGTAGCATCATCTCTACTAATCAAAATGCATTCATAGCCGGCAGATAAATTATCAACTGTGCATTGATTGCAAATGAGTGCCTCCACTCGAGCTACAGGTTAGGCCAGAAGAGTGTGATATGTAAACTAGACATCGATAAAGCCTACGACCATGTTAATTGGAGTTTCTTACAATACATGATGAGGAGATTGGGCTTTGGAAGTAAATGGTGTGCTTGGATTGGTGAATGTCTGAATATGGCCCATTTTTCGATCCTGTTGAATGGTTCCCCGAAAGGATTCTTTAAGGGATCCTGAGGCCTGCGGTAGGGAGACCCTCTCTCACCCTTTCTATTTCTCATCATAGGGGAGGCCCTTTCTCAATTGCTCATTAAAGGTCAGCAGGAAGGTATTCTAAGCGACATCTTCATGAGGGTATCCAAATGCCTCTCACTCACCTCCAATTCGCTGATGATACCCTTATTTTCTCTGAAGCTAATGTAGAAAAAATCTACAATGTCCGTACCTCTCTCCACTTCTTCGAGGCTGTTTCAGGTATGTGTGTTAATCTAGATAAATCCAAGTTTTTTGGAGTCAATATGGACATTGAAGAGATGGCAGCGATGGAAGAAATCCTAGACTGTACCATGGGTTCTCTCCCTTCTACTTTTGTGGGACTCCCCCCCCCCCCCCCCCCCCCCCTCCCCAGGCCCAATGGAACAAGATTGTGTCCAGTTTTCAGGTTTATTTAGCCAGATGGAGGTGTAGATACTTAATGTTGGTTGGCGGCTTACCCTCATCAAGGCAGCCCTTTCCAACCTAGCTTTATATTTCTTGTCTATATTCAGATGCCCGGCAGCAGTGTTATCTTTATTAGACAAGATTAGGAGGGACTTTCTGTGGCATGACAAGGAGGACAAGAAACAATTCCACCTTGTCAACTGGAAGAAGGTGTGTTACCAGACTCAAATGGGAGGTGCTAGGGTAAAAGACTTAAAACTCATGAACCAAGCTCTCCTTGGTAAGTGGATTTGGAGACTCAGGTCGGAAGATGGGAACCTGTGGAACCTTAGTATCAAAGGTAAATATTATGGAAGGATCCGAGTCTCTTCAATCCCAAGGTTCGACGCCATCTTCATCCGATTAGATACATAAGAGTTAACTTGGAACGGTAGAAACAACTGATGAGGAAGATTCTCGGCTTAGCCCCAGTTGCATCCTTACTCCGAAGCTATCGGTTTGGAATAATGAAGCCGAGGTAATTGGTGTGGAGTTCAGATTGGAACCTACGCGTAGAGTCTCAGGCTACCCTATATCGCATGACCAGAGATGATTATCCACTTATCTACATCTAAATGTTGCCCGTTATGAAGAAATCCAAACTGACGGGACAGGTCCACTGCTCGCCTTGGAGCTCGGAGGGGAGATCTCGAGAGTACATGACGGACAAGGGGACTGAGTCCGCCATGAGTCTGGATCGACACCCGTCCTAGCCTCTGAACGCTGTCCTTGCTTAATAACTCGACAGAAAAGTCCATGTGTATTAATCCAGATCCAAGGATCAAAGTCAAGGCTTCATTCGTTTGAGATCCCGAACCAAGGCCGAGGTCGGTTGTGAACATTCAGTGTGCTAAACTTAGAAACTGCCTTAAGCGAACATAACTGATTAATTCACTCACGGATACACACGATACGCTACACGATCCCTGGATTATGGGCAAAATCTCCATGATCACAGTATCCCACTAATTGCATGGATCGTGTCGAGGTTAATAGACGCAGATTGTCCAATGCGCAAGTATAAATACAAGAAGGTCTCAATGTTACAAGTACGCAACATCTCACACCATCTCTCTACATTCAACCTAGACCCAGATTCCCTTGACTTGACTTAGGCATTGGAGGGTCCCCCAGCTTAGTCAGGGTCTCCTTTGCTCACCCTTTATGCAGGACCAGAGTTCGTCGAAGGTTAGCAGCATTGAGTGGAGGGTGATCCAGATTTTGTCCACAATATTTTTTGGTGTCGTCTGTGGGAATCCAATATGAAAGTCTAGGTTCCTATTCTAAAGTATAATGGCAAGAGGAAAGAAGAAAGTGGTAGCTGCAGAACCAGAGCAAAATGATCAGACCCGTTCTTGTTTGCTACTTCATGCCGAATTGGCTTCAGGGCCTTCCCAGCGTTCTCGTAATCGGGCAAGCAAGTATCGAGCTATGCAAAGCGAAATACAAGCCCTAGGCAACGAAATTAACCAGATAAAGTAGCAACGGGAGCTACAACCACATCCTAATCAGGAAAACCCTATTCAGGAAATGGTAGGTCTGGTAGCGGAAGCCCATTCCGTGTAGAGGAGTATGAGACCCAAAGGGCCTCAACGTCAACCCGATCGGACACTAGCTTCAGTTCAGAACCCTCCCTTGACCCAAATTCGAGTTTCAGCCTGGAATATAGCAACTCGGGCTCCGATAAATGCCTCAGTCACCTCAGCCTTGGCACCGACGGATCTCCATCATGAGTTAGGAGAAGGGGAAGGAGAACTTCTGAAGTAGAAAACACACTAGAAATAGTGGTTGAAAATAAGGATCCGTGGGAGACACGGTTTGCGGAGCTCAACAATAAAATTTTGATGTTAAAAAGAAGCAACAGCCGTCGTCAGTTCCCGCCGTTGTTCAAGCAATGATGGAAGAGACCGAGCCTCCCTTCACCTCTACAATCATGAATGAAGTGATGCCACAGAGGTTCCAAATACCTCACGTCATCCAATACTCTGGGTCTGTTGACCCATCTGAGCACGTAGAAGCTTATCGTTGGTGGATTCAAATCCAGACAGCAATGGACGCAATGATGTGTAGGGAGTTTTCGATCACACTCACAGGATCCGATCAGAGTTGATACCATCAGCTCAAACCCAATTTCATTGGTTCCTTCACAAAACTCAGCCAATTATTCCTTACCCAATTCGTAAGCGGTAAGAAGAGTCAGAAGCAAAATACTCATCTATTCACCATCAAGCAAGAGCCTCAAGAGTCATTGAAGGACTACATCACTCATTTCACTGAGGAAGCATTACAGATGGAAGACTACGATAACAACATGGCACTCTCTATAGTGTTCAGTGGTCTAAAAGAGGGAAAGTTTGCCTTCTCCTTTGGGAAGAATCCACCGAAGACGCTAGCAGAGCTTATCATCAGAGCTCAAAAGTACGTTAACGCTGAGGAATTCTCTAATGCCCATAAAAATGTTCAAGTGACAAAGCCGATTGGTAAGGGAAAAGGCTAAGGAATGAAGAACCTCAGCCATCCAACAAATAACTAGATGACCGCGCTCCTCGCGATCGTCGTCCAAGCAGAAAATCGAAGGGTAAATTTCGTTCCTACACCCCCCTCAACACATCTACTGAGAAAATTCTATTGGACACTAGAGGGCACAAGCTTCTGAATTGGCCTGTTTGTATGAAGGTCAACCCGGATCATCGAGATAAATGTAAGTATTGTCATTTTCATCGAGATCACGGCCACAATACAGCCGACTGCGCGGATCTCAAAGATGAGATTGAGGCCCTTATCCATAAGAGTCATCTGTGCCGATATACCAAGGTGGAGAAAACAGCTCAGAAAGAAGAGTGAGAGCAGCCGAATAACATGGCAGAAGAGCCAGCCAAAATCTGCACCATCTTCGGTGGCTCATCTGGTGGAGGAGATTCGAACGGGGCTCGAAAAGCCCATTCTCAGAAATCTAATCCGGAACACTACATCCACATGACCGAGCGGCTGAGCAAAGAACTCTGGGTTAGCCAGCGCAATATGAACTTCTCGAAAAAAGATGCACACAGAATCTAGGATCCGCATGACGACACCTTAGTGGTCACTATGACCATAGCCAACTACAAGGTGTACCGCATCCTGGTCGACACCGGAAGCTTGACAGATGTGATCTACTCATAGGCTTTTGAAAGAATGAAAATTTCAAGGTCACACCTCAGACCTGTAAAGACCCCCTACACAGCTTTGCCGAAGAAAGGGTGATCTCCGAGAGAGCCATCTCCCTCCCTGTCACCGTGAGAGAAGGACGACATCAAGTCACCCTCATGGTAGACTTCCTCGTTGTCAATGTGCCATCTATACACAACGTCATTCTAGGCAGACCTTCTCTCAATACAATGAGGGCAGTCGTCTCTACCTATCATCTGATGATGAAATTTCCCGCCGAGGGTGGAATAGGATAACTCTGAGGTGATCAGCGCGAGGCTCGGAGATGTTACGCGATCGTAGTGAAAAAAGGGTCCGTGAAGCAAGCACTCACCATCAATGTTCTAAATCCCAAAGGACCTGCAGAGGACTCATCTGTGGAAGACCTAGAGAAAGTACCGCTCGATGAGGCAGACCCGAGCAGAACTGTTCAACTCGGAACATCGTTGAATTCTGAGCAGTGATCCGAGATGCTAACCTTCCTGTGACAGCACAGAGATGTCTTCGCATGGTCGTATGAGGACATGCTCGGGATCTCTCCAGATGTCATGGTCCACAGGTTGAATGTGGACCCAGATCACAAACTCGTAAAACAGAAGAGAAGATCGTTTAATGTTAAATGGTATAAAGCCATAGCCGATGAAGTCTCCGTACCGCTCAGCGCTGGCTTTATAGAGGAAGTACACTATCCTGACTGGATCACAAACGTGGTCCTTGTTAAGAAAGCCAATGAGAAATGGTGGGTCTGTTACTCGGATCTAAACAAGGCTTATATGAAGAATAGTTTCTCATTGCCTCAAATCGATCAGCTGGTGGACAACACAGCAAGGCACGAACTACTCTCCTTCCTAGATGTTTATTCCAGATATAACTAAATCGCGATGCATCCCCCCGATAGGCAGAAGACTACCTTCATCACTAATAAGGGACTCTACTGTTACTGGGTCATGCTGTTTGGCCTGAAGAATACTGGGGCAACAAATCAGAGGTTGGTGAATCAAATGTTCTCCAAACAGATCGAGCATATTATGGAAGTTTACGTCGATGACATGCTTGTTAAGAACATCAAGGCATCCGATCAATTGGTGGATCTCGGAGAAACCTTTGTCATCCTCCGAGAGTACCAAATGAAGCTGAATCCCGCGAAGTGCGCCTTCGGAGTTAGCTCTGGTAAATTCATAGGGTTTCAAGTCAGCCAGAGGGGCATTGAAGCGAACCTCGACAAGATCAAGGCTCTCCTTGATATGAGCTCGCCTCAGACTATTAAGGAGATATAATGCCTCATCGGACGAGTAGCAGCGCTCAGACGATTCATATCTAGAGCCACAAACAAGTGTCTCCCCTTCTTTCAGCAGTTGAAGGGTCATAAGAAGGTAGAATGGACGTCGGTATGTGAATAAGCTTTTCAGCAGCTGAAACAGTATTTACGTTCACTGTCCCTGCTATCCAAGCCCGAAGAAAGTGAGCCCCTATTCTTGTATCTTGCGGTCTCGACCTCAGCTATCAGCGCGGCCTTGATTAGAGAAATAGGGGGCAAGTAACATCCCGTATACTATATGAGTAAAGCCATGGTGCCAGCCGAGATGAGATATCTAGCTCTGCAGAAGTTAGCATTTTCTCTCGTCGTCTCAGTTCGGAGGTTGCATCTATACTTTCAGGCCCATTCCATTATCATCTTGACTGACTTCTCCCCTCAAGCAAATCCTCCAGAAGCCCGAAGTGTCAGGTCAGTTAACTAAGTGCGTAATCAAACTCGGAGAGTTCGATATCCAGTTCCTACCAAAGACAGTGATCAAGGGCCAAGTTGTGGCTGACTTCATTGCAGAGTTCACCTCCTCGGATGGAGAGGGGATCAACGCCGAAGTTGAGACGACTTCTTCACCTGTTCCTCTAAGAAATCAAGGGACGGATCGAGAGATAGTATTAGAGCTAGGATGGATTCTCTATATGGATGGATTATCCAACGCCAAGCGTGCCGAAGGAAGAATTGTCCTGGTTGCGCCCGATTCTACACCCATCCAGTATGCGATCAGACTCAATTTCAAAGCCTCTAACAATGAAGCGAAATATGAGGCTCTGCTGGTTGGACTCAGATTGGCGGCCAGTCTGGGGGTCCAGTCTCTCCAAGTACGATATGATTCTCAGTTGGTAGTGAATCATATCTCTACCGAATACAAGGCTAAGGAGACTAGGATGGTGGCCTACTAGGCCGAAGCAAGAAAACTGATAGAAAAATTCTGGAGTTGCACTATTAATCAAATTCCTATGACGGAGAATTCATAGGTTGACACCCTAGCGAAGCTAGCCTCAGCCACAAAAGGGGAGATCCATTGAGTCATTCTCGTGGAGTTCATAGAACATTCGAACATTGACCAAAGGGAGATGAAAGCAGTCCATCCAGTCGACGACGCTCCGAGCTGGATGGATCCCATTTATAACTACCTCATATCTGGTGAGGTCCCCTTGGATAGGTTGGAAGCCAGGCGTCTAAGAGTCAGAGCGACACGGTATGTAGTCCTGGATGGGATCCTGTACAAGAAGGGACATTTGCAACCCTATCTCATGTATCTCCAACCCGATGAGGCAGATTATGTGATTTGGGAGATTCATGAAGGCATATGTGGAAACTACTCTGGTGGTTGAGCCTTAACTCTGGAATACTCCGTCAAGGATATTTTTAGTCGACCATCAGGGAGGACTCAAAGAACTATATTAAAGGTGTGACAAATGTCAACGATACGCAGTTGTGCTGAGACAACCTGCAGAAGAAATGACTCCCATGAGCGGTCCGTGACCGTTCGCTCAGTGAGGGATCTACATCATCGGACCTCTGCCCACAAGGAAAGGCCAAGTTAAGTTCGCCATTGTCGCAGTGGACTATTTCACTAAATGGGCCGAGGCCGAACTTGTTGCAAAGATCATAGAACAAAAGGTGATCGATTTTATCTAGAAAAATATCATATGCCGGTTTGGGATTCCATGCACCATCGTGTCTGATAATGATAGGCAGTTTGATAACGACAAGTTCCGAGGCATGTATCAAGGGCTTGACATTTTCAACGCGCATTCTTCTCCTTGGCAGCCGCAATCCAATGGACAAGTGGAGGGAGTTAACAAGGTTATCAAGCACCATCTCAAAATAAAATTAGAGAAAGTGAAAGGCAACTGGGCTGAAGAGCTCTCATTCATCCTCTAGGCTTACAGGACTACGACTCAGTCATCCACTGGGGAGACCTCATTTTCACTTTCCTATGGTTCAGAAGTAATGATGTCAGTTAAAATTGACCTTCCTACAGCTTAGGTCAGAAATTATCAGGAGAACCAAAATGCTAAGTAGATTGCAGTCAACATAGATCTACTTGAAGAAGCAAGAGACATCTTTAGACTCCGGGTCTCTGCTCGACATCAACAGGTGACATGATTCTACAATTTTAAAGTCAAGACCAGGTGGTTATGTCCAGGGGACCTAGTCCTTCGCCGAGTCTTCCAGAACACCGTTGAGGTGGGGGCTGACACACTCGGGCCTAATTAGGAAGATTGTACCGTGTGGTCCGATCGACCAAACCTGGCTCCTACCACTTAAAAGACCTTGAGGGCCATCAGCTCCCCCACCCTTAGAACGTCAAGCATCTAAAAGTCTATTACCCTTGATGTAATGACCATTAAGGCCCCCAATAAATGCACCCCTCCAAGCGACTAGCCTTTAAGGCTCCCAATAAAATTCACATTGCTATGTATCTACGTGAGTAGATTTTCTACTAATAAAAAGTTGGCTCTCATAAGCAGGGGCCAACTTAACGAACTGATCCCTTAAAGAAGGGGTTAGTACGTTATCCCAAGAAAGTTCTGTAGGGCATCCTCTCATGTTCAGGGGAAAAGCCCATGGACGACTCAATTCCCCTGGCAGAGGAATCGGTTCATCTTCCGATTGATGGGTTCACTAAAAGTCACTCGTCAATCGTGGGAGGAACTGATCCCCTAGGGGTCAGGTTCTAACAATTGCAACACCATAGAGTTCTACGAAATGACATTGAAATGAGCTGACCCTTCAAGGAGTCAGCTCAGCAATGCCCTGAAATAAACCAATCTATCAATAAATCGGTTCAGCAACTAACAATTAATAATCACCATTCAAAAATCAACTACAGATTAATATATAAAAATCATTATCCACATGCCCTCTCCAGAGGGTTAAAAAATGTATCATCCATCATACCACTCATTAAAAGTCTAAAAAAGTTATAAAAAAGGGAGAATGTTGGAAATAATTCAGTCAGAGCTGAAGGAGGAGCTTGAGAAGTAGGGGCTTGGTCTGGGCGAGCATCTCCAATGGGCTTCTCCCCTGCGTCCTCAGGCAGTAGAGATTCAAGATTGAGGTCCGGATAGAGATCTTGGACCGCATCAATGCAAGCATCGAAGCTGCAGTTGTAAAACTTAGTGGCTTCAGCGGTCCTCTCCTTCAAAGACTTGAAGGCATTCAATATAGTTGCTACCGCTGAGGTCAGGGAGGCCTCGTCTTCGGCTCGCTGAGCCTCCTTCACCTGGATAACTGCTCGGCGTTGTTCTTCCACCACTTCAGCTCTAGTCTACTCCAGCGCATCCCCCAATCAGGCGTTCTCCTTAATAAGTGAGTCTGCATGGGCCCTGGCTCGAGACAGCTCGGGCATCGAGCTTTGAGATCGCTCATGACCCCCTTCAGCTGTAGCTTGCAAGCTTTTCTGTCATTAAGCTGCTAATGCGGTTCTGCCTGCTCCATCCAGAGGAATGTGGCCCCATCTCACAGGGTTCCGACTTCACCCCTGAGCGTCTCTACCTTGGTATCTTTTTTTACGAGGTCCCTCAATCTCTCCTGGGTCAGAAGGAGTCTCTGGACGGACTGAATAAAGACAGAAGAATGAGCATAAAGATGCAGTAAAAGAAACTGAGAGCAAGAAAAGTTGATAAAAATACGCGGTAGAAGACAGAAGCCATGTCGTTGATGAAGGACTCATTCGACTTAGCAAGAAGGTTGGTTATCTCCTCCTCCGGGGCATGCTTAGTAGCCCAGCAGACCAAACAGGACATGTGGTAGCCCGACTGAAACCTCTTTCCTCTTGTTCCCACCTGAGTCGACCCTGTCACTTCCCTGGCCTCCATCCTATTGCCCGCCGAGGCCTGAGCCTCAGCCCTGAAATCATTCCCGACTTCGGGAGAGGAGAGCATGGCATTATCCATCCGAACGGCTTCCTCTTGTTCGGATGAAGATGGGACGGCTATGTTAGGCTTGAAGGCTGTGGGAGGTACTTCAGCAGCATGAGGGGCGATAGTAGGTGGAAGAGTTGAAGCCGAAGCATTGTTAGCAGTGGCCTTAGTCGCAACAGCCGCTGTGCAGGAGCTGCAGCGAAAGAAATTGGAGCGGCATGCCTCCTCCGAACAATAGTCTTTGTTCGGGTTTCAGCCCTCAACATCTCCTCGACTATCGGGGCGGCCTTCCTCCTCCAGGACCCAGAAGCCTTGGCCATGCCTATATACAAAGTAATGAATCAACATTCAAGTTAAGAGATTCAGTTCCTTCAAAGTAAGAGATGAAGAAAAAACTTACTGAAGGAAGTGGGGAGTGGCTTGGACTTGCAAAGTCCAGACCAATGAAGGTTGGTGGCTGTGATCAGATCCAACCAGGAGTAGAGATCTCCCGAGAGCACCCTGGCCTTGACAACCTGATTCTTTTGGTCTGAAGTGAGGAGAGGCGAGCCCCTCGGGAAATCTGTAGACATGAAAAGAGAGCTTCAGTCAGATCATGACAGATGAGAAAGGGGCACTGTAAGAAAAATTTTTAAGGTCCGGCTTGGAGAATTAAATCGGATAAGGACCCGAGTCTCCAAGCTTTCGAGCTCCCCTGCCGGTGCCTCCCACTCTCCCAAGGCCCAAAACCATTTATTTTTCCAGTCCTTGTTAGAGGATGAAAGATTCATGACCAGCCTCGAGCCCTTGCTACCGCGAGTCACAAAGTAATACCACGGCTCTTGGCTATCATGCTTGACTAAGTATAAGCTTATCAGCTCCTCTGATGTCAGCTCTGGGTTCCTAAGTTGACCCCAGATGATATGAGAAACAATCAAAATCCTCCAAGCATTGGGGTTAAATTGGCCAAGAGCAAGTCTCATACAAGCCATCAGGGCTCGAACGAAGGGATGCATAGGGAGTTGAAGTCCGCATTGCAGAGCGTAAATGAAAATAGCGACTTCCCCATCAGCAAGAGCACCGGCGGTGTCAAGGGGCTCTAACGTCCTTATCTGCATGGAGTCTGGGATCTCGAACTCTGATCGGATCCATCCCATCTGGGACCACCAACACGGAGCCTCCCGCGATGATCTCCGAGGCCCGCCCCTCGCAGGCATCTCGGCACCACCCGCCGCCGAGTCTCGGGGGGCTCGAGTGGTCTTCTTCTTACCTATGTAGCGCGTCTGAGCCCTCGCTTCTTTGCTCCTTCTCGGCGGGGATAAGAGAAGTACTGCTTCTAAGCAACCTTCAAATGCCCCTCATCCAGGTCGTAATCTTCACGGACCATATCCAAATCGGCCGACATCTCGTAAAGAAGAGAAATAGAAAAGCGCTAGAAGAAGGGAGGACTCACCGGACGGTCACTGGGAATTGCCTCTGCTGAAAACTCCTGATCGGTCAGAATCGCCCTACCGGAAGCTTCAAATCGGCCAGAATCGCCTTCCCCGGAAATCACCTCCTCAGGGAATCAACGATCACACAAATTTGGAACGAGAAAATGAGGAGCATTTCCAAAGCAATAGGGTTCGTCATCCAGGTCGTAATCTTCTCGAACCATATCCAAATCGACCGACATCTCGTAGAGAAGAGAAATAGAAAAGCGCTAGAAGAAGGGAGGACTCACCGAACGGTCACCGGGAATCGCCTCTGTTGGAAACTCCTGATTGGTTGGAATCGCCTTGCCAGAAGCTTCAAATCGGCTAGAATCACTTTCACCGGAAATCGCCTCCTCAGGGAATCAACAATCACACAAATTTGGAATGCGAAAATGAGGAGTGTTTCCAAAGCAATAGGGTGTATATAACCTGGGAGAGACCTTTTCATTAATGTCAAGGCATAATGACCGACTTCAGAACACACATGGCTGTAGGTCACTAGCTCAAGCTCTGTCAGGCCACGTGCTTATGACATTGGGTGGCGAGCTCGAGGTAGCAGAAGCAGCGCTCGAGCAGGAGAAGTGTCTCTTGAACGTCTCCCATGACATACGTGGCGGTTAGTCATAAGGTCAGCGACTATTCGAGATCTTAACCGTTGCCACGCGTCCGCTTGAGGTTAGCCCGTGGGCAAAAAACCCCGAAGACGTATCTCTTCAAACATAGAAATCATGATTGCAACTGCATGCGTAGAAGATGCGATAGGGGAAGCTATTAATCTTTCGCATATGTTTACTCTCTGAGTTCATGTTCGAACTTGGAGAGTAGGGGGCTTCTGTTATGGGAAGATCCGAGGCTCTTCAATCCCGAGGTTCGACGCCATCTTAATCCAATCGGGTATGTAAGAGTTAACCTAAAACAATGGAAACAAATGATGAGGAAGATTCTCGGCTCAGCCCTAGTTGCACCCTTGCTCTGAGGTTGTTGGTTTGGAATAATCTGAAGCCGAGGCAGTCGATGTGGAGTTTAGATCGGAACCTACACGCAGAGTCTCGGGCCACCCTATAACCGCACGACTATAGATGATTATTCAATTATCTACATCTAAATGCTGCCCATTATGAAGAAATCCGAACTAACGGGATAGGTTCGCTACTCGCCTCAGAGCTCAGAGGGGATATCTCGAGAGTACATGACGAACGAGGGGATCGAGTCCACTATAAGTCTGGATCGAAGCCTGTCCCGGTCTCTGAATGTTGTCCTTGCTTAATAACTCGACAGAAAAGTCCATGTGTATTAGTCCAGATTCGATGATCGGAGTCAGGGCTTCCTTAATTTGAGATCCCGAGCCAAGGTCGAGGTCGGTTGTGAACATTCAGTGTGCTAAACTTAGAAACTGCTTTAAATGGACATAACTGATTAGTTCGTTCACGGATACGCACGATACGCTGCACGATCCCTGAATTATGGGCAAAATCTCCACAATCATAGTATCCCACTAATTGAGTGAATCGTGCTGAGGTTAACGGACAGATTGTCCAATGCACAAATATAAATACAAGAAGGTCTCAATGCTACAAGTACGCAACATCTCACACCCTCTCTCTACATTCAACCTAGACCCAGATTCCCTTGACCTGACTTAGGCATCGGAGGGTCCCCCGGCTTAGCCAGGGTCTCCTTTGCTCACCCTTTATGCAGGACCAGGGTTCGTCGAAGGTTTGCCGCATTGAGTGGAGGGTGATCTAGATTTTGTCCTCAACAGTAAATATGGCTGATCGCAGAATGGTTGGTGGACCAAAGATGTGGCTATTGGTAATGCATCTTACATTTGGAAGTGTATATCCAAACTGAAAAGGGTTGTCCTCGGCAATATTGGTTATGCCTTGGGCAATGGGGAGATAATCCGTTTCTGGATGGATCCTTGGAGAAGAGATCAGTCGCTGAAGGAGTTGTTCCCTAACATTTTCAGGCTTTCACTAGTCAGAGGCATCTCGGTGGTTTGCTGTTACAGTGTTACCGAAGGAAATGCGGCATGGAACATTACGTGCAAGCGCAATCTGCATGACTGGGAAATCAGCGAGTATACGGAGCTGCTCCTGTTCATCCACGCCCCGTCCCTTATCCAATCTGAAGTTGATTCCATCATTTGAAATTTTGATAAATCCATCATCTTTTCAGTTTGCTCCCTATACAATCAGCTCCTCATCAGCAAGATAGAAACAACCAACCGTATCCCCCATCATTGCTGGAAGAATCCTGTGCCCCCTAAGCTGTCGGCTTTTGGCTGGCTTATTTACAAAAAGAAAATCCTAACTGTTGATAACCTCGGAAAAAGAGGTATGGTTCTCCCCAACATCTGCCTGTGTTGCATGCAGGATGAGGAATCTGCTGACCACCTGTTGCTTCATTGCCCTTTCATTTCAGAAATTTGGTCGGATTTCCTATCCCGGTGCAACATCAACTGGTGTTTTCCTATATCGGTTGACCTCCTGCTCCTTGCGTGGCATGAGATTGCGATTGGCAAGCCAACTACAAGGCTTTGGAGGATGGCTATCCATGCGATCTGGTGGTCTGTTTAGGAAGAAAGGAATGGAAGATGCTTTAGAGATTCTTCAAATTCTGCTCAAGTGGTTTCGTCCAGGGCCAAGCGCAACTTAATCGAATGGGCCTCCATTTACGACAAGCTTAAAGATTGCGACCTTCTGGTCCTTGAGATATAGATTTTCTTTTCCCCTCTTTTCTTTTTTTTTTCTTTCTCTTTCTTTTTGTTTGCTTTTGGTTCCCTCGGCAGACTTTTTGTTGTTTGTTTCCCTTTTAGTTCTTAATGAATTTGCGTTATCTTTTTTTTTAAAAAAAAAAATAACAAAATCAAAATTATCATTACCATCAAATTTTTACAATCCAAATGCATGAAAATAATTAAATAAAAGTTAAAAAAAATAAATGCATTAAAAGAATCCAATGGAGCATATTAGGATATGATCTATGTGGCCCACCTTAATATATTAATAAATAAATGCATTAAAAGAATCCAATGGAGCATATTAGGATATGATCTATGTGGCCCACCTTAATATATTAATAAATAAATGCATAACAAGAATCCATATGCAGCCCACCTTAATATATTAATAAATAAATGTATAAAAAGAATCCATGTTAGGTGGACCACACCATTAGAAACAGGCAAATAGCCCACGTCTTCATTAAACTAGTCACAACTATTCCTGTGGTGAGGTCCACATGAGATTTGGATTAGCTTAATTTCTAGGACCACGTTCTATACACTTGTTCTGTAATGTTTTTTAATTGAAAGAAACATATGAATATTTTAAGGCAAATTAGCAATTTGATCTAAGCGATAATAGCTACCCAACATGTAAGTAGTATTCGATGTAGGTGCATGCACCTTCTAGTGATCCAAATCATATTTATGGTGCAACCAACTAGGAATGGATCATGAACAAAGGTAAACTCCATCAAACAAATAAGCCATACGTTGAGTGGACATTGTACCATTGTATATATACTGTATTACTTTTAGGGCTTATTTGGATTCTCGTATTAGGATGTATTGTATTGTATTCAGGTACTGTTCATGTATTCATTGTATGATTTTTAGAATACATCCAAATCAACATGCCATTAATCAATATTTGGATAGGAGGTATTGTTTAGGTAAGTATATAATTTATTGTATAGATCAATGTTTGGATATGACGTATTAGGCCTGCGTATTGTACAACCAATTTGGCATCATTTTCTAGCTGAATTTTCAGATCAACCTCCTTTTTTTCCTAAATTTTTAACCCGTCATGTGTTAAAAAAAATCTCAGCTTTCGATAAATTTGCTTTTAGAATATCTTTCTTCCTTGTGTAAGTGAAGATCACAATTGTAGATAAAATCAAAGCTCAGAATGTAAGGAATGTTGGTGATGGAATCGAACTCTGAAAATCAAAAACCATTAAAAGAAAGAGTGCAAGAGATATCAAAGAAGACAGAAAGAACATGAAGAAGAAGGAGAAAAATCCATTTGAATCTGATTTTCAGATGTTCTTTTCAAGATCAAAGATCAAAACAAGCAGTACAACAAATAAAAAGAAACCTAAAAGCGAACGTTCAATATCAATCGTTCCCTATTTCTTGTATTTTTTTCCTTCTAAAACTTAGATATCAGAAAAAAATAAAAAAAAATAAAATAAAAATAGCAACCGATTTCAAAACCTATATAGCAAAAGGATAAGGAAAAAAAAAAAGATACGGGCTTTCTTCTTCTTCTTCTTACTGGATTTGAAGAAGAAAATGACAGAATCCAATCCTATTTACTAACAAGAGATGAGAATAAAAGATTTAAAGGAGAAGAAAGATTATTTGAGTTTCAGCTGTTTTCTTTTTTCTCAGAGAGAGGAACTCATTTTTGAAAGAGATAGATATGAAAACTGGCAAAAATACAGCGCATTGAATAGGCTATACGGATGACAGTCTAGACATTTGACAATACATTACAATGGCTACATTTTTTTGGTTCCGCGTTGTATTCGCGCGCATAGTTTTTCAACGTATTTCTATTCCAAACCAAACATTATAAATGTCAAATCAAACCCTCTGATACCATACAATTCTACCTAATATGTGAATCCAAACAGGTCTAAGCCATCCACGGAGTTTACTACTAAAACGGATGGACGTGACCTATCAAATACATAAATCACGGTGGATCGTACAGGGTTTACTCAGTACGCAATCTCCTTCCGTCAAAGTGATCAGCCGCGCACCTGTTGCCACTGAGTACTTCTGAGAACTTTTTGAAAACTCATGATACGTTATGTTAGTCCAAAATCTAAATGGTCCACGTAATGCATCACCCCATGAAACCTCTCGAGTCAATTTACACATTGATCTAAAACTTTAATGGGCCATAGAAAAAGAAAACAATTTCTTTTCTTGATTTTCATCCACTTTTCGATAGCCCACCAGTGTTTTAGACCACGTATAAATTAGTCCCGGCCGGTTTGACGGGATGTTTCATCACATGGACCATTCGGATTATAGGCCATGACGTGCGGAAACGTGCGCACGTGAGCACGCGTATGTGCGAGTAACACCTGATCGACTTCCGTCTTCAGGCAGAAAAAGCAAACATTGCGATCAGACCCTGCCGTTTTGGGGAGGAGTAGAGAGGGAGGGCGGTCGTTGCAGACAGGGATTGCAGAGAGGGAGGGCGGTCGTCGCAGACAGAGGGATTGCAGAGAGGGAGGGCGGTCGTTGCAGACAGAGATTGCAGAGAGGGAGGGCGGTCGTTGCAGACAGAGAGATTGCAGAGAGGGAGGGCGGTCGTTGCAGACAGAGAGATTGCAGAGAGGGAGGGCGGTCGTTGAGAGAGAGTGCAGAGAGGGAGGGCGGTCGTTGCAGACAGAGAGAGATTGTAGAGAGGGTGAGAGAGATTGCAGAGAGGTTTTTTAAAATCCGATCGTTGAGCCTGTAAAGTGGCTTATAGGGAAGTGACTTCACACCCCCATCGCCCTGCAGTTTTTTGGTAGATTTGCCTGTAAGTTACTTACAGGTGAATTTTCTCCCCCAAACACCACCTGTAAGTGACTTTCCACTTTCCCAACTTACAGGCATCCCAACAGGCCCTGACTTACAGGTATCCAAACACCAGCTATAAGTAATTTCTCTGTGAGAATAACTTGATTTTTCTGTAAATGGGAAGGCAAGGCAGTAGCAGCAAGAGAAAGCATCACGATAGTTCTTCCAGAAGAAGAAGTCGATCGAGAGAATCAGACACTGAGATGGAAGAAGAAGAAGAGGAAGAAAGCAGCAGCGATTCTTCCTCTCATCGGAGGTCCCGGAAGAAGAGCGGAAGCAGCAGCCGGAGCAAGTGGCAGAGCTCCTCTCGTAACAAAGATTCCGATTCCGATTCTGGCACTGACGACAGCCGCGGCGGTCGGCGGAGGAAGTCGTCGCCAAGGAAGATATCGGAAGATGTGATCAAGGAGTACCTCATCAAGAAAGTGCAGAAGAAAGTATGCACCTCCCCCACCCTCGCTGTGTGTGTCTGTGTGTTGGTTGATTTCTTTTCCAGGGCTCTTGTTCTGAAAATTTGGGTTTTTGTTTTCTTTTCAGGCTCTGAAAGTTAATAAGAAGCTGAAATCGCAGAAGGTTTCTGGTTATTCTAATGATTCTAATCCGTTTGGTGATTCCAACCTCAATGAAAAGTAAGTTCTTACTTTGTAGATGAAAAATCCATCATGATTGTTTTGATTTCAGCCTTCGGTTTCTTCTCTGCAAATCAAAATGTTATAAGATCTTACTATTTTATTTTTTTTGGTTTTATACAGTATTAAATCTCATCGATGAAGGTTTCTTAGGGTGTTCTTGGATGCCCTTAGGGCTTGGTAGGTAATGCAACTAAATCAAGAACAACAATAATTGCAATAAAATTCGACCTACCAGATCGAAAGTTCAAGTCACAAAAGAGAAAGAAGCAATCAATGCGAGCAAGCAACCTTCTAGTCTTATAACCCCCCCCCCCCCCCCCCCCCCCCCCCCCCCCCCCCCGCGTGGCTAATGTCTTATTTATAATGAAAGGTTTACAAGGTTTCCATCTTGAGAAAATCCCTAGCACAATCTAGGGAGTCTAAAAATAGAATTCCTTGCTAGCCAAGATCTCTAAAGTACGAACCAAATAAATAGGAAAATTAAATAACATATGTAAGTATATTTCTCAATATAAAAATATAAGAAAGGAAACCGAAACAATATAAAAAAAGAAATTGGGCCTTTTCTTGTACACACGTGTGGAGCCTACATGTGTGGGATGGGATGCAATTGCATCAATTCTGCACCTCCTTTCCTTGAAGAACTCGGCTCAGTCAAGTTTATGGCAATTTACTCCTTATAGAGCTTTGGGTTGATGTGCTTGACATTGTCCATTGAGATCCACGTGTTGTAGGATCGCAGTTGGCCCCTCCATTTGAAGAGAAGCTTCTGATACCTTCCTTGACATGTGGAAGCTATTTGGTTGCCAACATCTTCAATGACTTCCTCTAATTGGTGTGGTATTTCGAATGTCTAGACAGCCTAATCTTTTGTGCCATTGTCTTCATGATGTCTAAGTTAAATTGTGAGGTCTTCCACATTGAAAATAGAGCAGATCTTCATTTCGGGTGGAAGCTCGATCATGCATGCATTATCACCTAGTTTCTTCAAAACATGATAGGGACCCACTTTTATGGAGTGGGTCTTGGTGTAAGACCTTGTTGAAAGCCTCTCACGTTTGAGCCACACCACGATCCTATCTCCTTTTTTAAATTGTACAAAACATCTTCGAACAACCGCATGCCCTTGTAACTTTCATTATTAAGAGCGATCTTCCGCATGACTTCCTTGTGTATCTCCTTGATATGTTGCACGAATTCCTCAACATCATAGTTCTATCTAACCACAATAGAATGTGGAAATAAATTCATAGGTTGGTGAGGTTTAATACCAGTTGCAAACTTGCAATTTTGAAATGAGTTCCGTAGTATGGTTCACAAAACTGCTATAGGCAGACTTAGCTAATGATAGATAGCATGAGGTTTATGAACTGATGCAGTCACCAACCAAGCATTGAAGAAATTTCAGGATTGTGGTTGACCTCCTTGATCCTTCCATTGTTTGCGGATGGTGAATACTTGAGAACTTTAATTTAGTTCCCATTTTAGACTATAGGGCTCACTAGAAGTAACATATAAACTTAACATCGTGATTAGAGACAAGTCTTGGGAACACCATGTAGATGAACTGCCTCCTTCAAGAAAACATTAGCAATGTATAGAGTGTCGGTTGTTTGTTCACAGGGGATGAAATGAGCCATCTTAGACAACCTATCAACCACAGTGTAAAAAGAGTCATAGCCATGTTGAATCTTAGGTAAACTCAAGACGAAATCCATGATGATATCTTCTCATGGGAAATTTGGCATTGAGTATAAAGATGGTTGTTCTTCTTGCTACTTTTGCCTAATTGACATGCTTGCCATTGCCGAACAATGATCCCAACATCTTTCTTCAAACCTAACCAATAGAAGTGGTCCTCATCTAGGGTTGTCACTTTTTTGATCCCAAAGTGACCACCAAGGTAATTTGACTGGAGTTGTCATATCACAAGCTCTCACAAAGAGCTTTAGGAAGACAACGACGTATCAGAAAATAACCATCATGCAAACTATATCTTGGGTACTCAATGCTTGAGCCTACAGAGAGTGATAAAAATACTTTATCAAAATCATTATTAGCTACAGTCTCTTTTGAGTTGCTTGAACCAACAACAAAGATTAGAGACTGATAAAGTAGACGAGATGTCATTTTTGGCTAAGCACGTCTGCTATTATTTTCTACACAAAGCTCATTGTTTTTTTATTGAATGTAAACTCCTCAATAAAAGCTCTCCACTTAGCATTTTGTGCACTTAATTTCTTCTAAGAGTTCAAATAACATAATGCCTTATGATCAAAATACAACACAAACTGTTGATGAATGAGGTAATGACACTAATGCTTCAAGGCCTGCACAACAAAATAGAACTCCATGTTGCAGGTAGAATATTTATTTCATGCATCATTGAGTTTTTCGCTAAAGGCCATCGAATGTCCTTTGTAAATGAGGACGCCCCCAAATCCCAATGCCTACATGGGATGCATCATAAGGAACGTCAAATACTTGCTCGAAATCAGGAAGCTTGATAATTGGAGCTTCTGCCATCTTTTGTTTGATTTCTTGAAATGCCTTTATTGCTGCTTTGAGACACTCAAATGGACTAGCCTGCATGCATTCAATAAAGGAACTATTACAGAGCTGAAGTTCTTGATGAACCTCTTGTAGACGCGATATTCAAAACAATTTTGTAAAGTTGGCAACTGTTATGCGTTGTGGGGCCAAAATGATCCTAATAGAAACAATGGTTTGTAATGGGTGGTGTTATAGAAAAAAAATGGCCTGTAATAGAGCCGAAATAGATATTAAAAAAAAATTAAAAAAGCTGTAACGACCGTGTATTGTAATGGTAGCGGTGTTAGTGGTTGCGGCCACTGTTACCATTATGGAATACCTTGCCTGTAGAACGTGGAAAAGCCATGGAAGCTTCAAACTTCATGAATGTTTACTAGGAGAGGCCAATTAACAATTGCTCGAATCTTCTCTGGATCGACCTAAATCCATCGACATGCACAAGAAATCCTAGAAAAACCATGCTAGGACTCATAAAGGCACTAGAGCCCTCATCACCTGCTCAAGAAGCATACTATGGTCCTCGTGCAAATGGCTATAGACGGGGATGTTGTCAAAATAGAAAACAACAGACTTGCCTATGAAAGACGAAGGATTTGTGTCATAACTGAAGGTGTTTGTCGCATTGGTTAGCTTGAAAGGCATGGCTAATCACTCTCATAGCCCATCCTTTGATTGGATGCTGTTTACTAATCACCTGGATGAATCCCAATTCGATGATAGATGCTTCTCAAGTTGATCTTTGAGAAAATCGTGGCATTCATCATCGTGTTCAATGTATCATCGAGACAAAGAATAGAATGGCACGACTATTGAGTCACATTCTCTAACTACTGTCTTTCTTCGGTGTTGACAAGGCAGGCACGATGCCTGGGCTAAGGCTTTCACAAATAGAGCCTTTGGATAATAATCCTTCCCTCTGTCAGCAAAGCTTAGCGTGCTCTGTCAGATTCATAAGGTAAGCTGGTAGATTGAGCAATGGAGCTCCTGGTACCAGAACGATCACATGCTTGATATCTTACTTGGGTGGCAACTTATCCGGCAACACATCTGGAACAAATGCTGAAATTGAGACAATAATTTCTGAACTTCAGGTGGTGTTGTTATGGTGTCATGAGTTGTTTCGGGTTCAAATTCTTGCCCCATTAATGCACACATGACTCCCTGATCCTGTTTCTCCTCGATGAATGTCGAAACTGCGGCTTCTTCCCAGGGCTTATCATCCTGCATTGGCTTGAAAGTAATATGCTTACGTTTGTATGTGAAGGTATACGTATTCTGGTGATTGGAATGGTGAACGTTCCTGTTATCTAACCATGGTCGACCCAATATTATATGTATGACTTTCATAAGTATGATGTCACACTGGACATTCTCTTTATACGACCTGAGAGAAATTTACCAAACATCACTTGTTCATTGCCAATGGAAGTGTCATCAACCCAAGCAACTCTCTGTGGCTTAGGGTGCTTTTGTTTTGAGCTTCAAATTGTCGATCATGCTTTGCGAAGCTATACTCATGCTACTCTCACCATCTATGATAACCTTCTTGAATCTTCCATACTACACGCGCGTGGAAAATGTTGGTTCGCAACCAGTGTTCTTCCTCCACTTCTTTGAATGATGCAAGAATGTGCCTAATTATGAAATAATATGATATTCTCTGGTAGATCAAGTGTGAAATTGTCGTCTTTTGCACTTGGTTCCTCTCCCTGTTCTACAGTCCTCATCCACACCATCATCTTCAACATAACATTCTTCCTCCTATTCCTCGCAGAAATTTAGGTTTCGTGAGGACAAGTTGAGGTAAAGTGTCCTTTGCTACCACACTTGAAACGAGTGTTAAGCTGCCTTGCCTTTGTTCTTGTGCATCTGCCTTGCCATTATTCTTAAAATGATGTTGTGGCTGTGTGCGGTGCTAGTTACCACTATTGCTCCCCGATGGCGTGCCTTGGAAGCTGTTGTTGGCGCGTTGGATAGAACTGCATGGAGCCATATTTTAGGATATTGGAGCATGCAAATGATTACTAGCTGTCGCCCAACTATGCCTCTCTTGTGCCAGTAATGCAATCTGGTACGCTTCATCTACAGTTTCTGGCTGGACGTCTATCACTCATTCTACACTACGATTGTAGTTTGCGATCTCCGCCTTCACGTGCCCAGTCGGATTTTCCATGCGAGTTGATTGGATGGCTTAAACATAATCCGGATAATGATGGCAAGGAGCTGCAAGTGCCCATGGACCTTGTTGAATATATCAGGGTGACTGATAACTTGGACAAGCCTTGTGTTCATACCTGTAGCTAACGTCACTTCTCCCTAGCAATCAATGGTTGGGTTGTTGCCGAGGAGCGGTAGTTCCAGATTACATGCATGCTTCCAATTTTGGATGCTCCTCAAGCATCTCGCTGATCCAAGGGTTAGTATCGTCCTTCTTACTGTTGCCTTCCAGGATGGTCATCCAACCCAGCATGTCTTCAAACTGGCCAACCATCCAGTCCAATCTTTCCAAAAAAAAATTAGTGCAAATGATAGATCATCATGACTTCCTCCCCCCGTCGTAGGACTATATCAAACTCCACTTCTTGGGAACATAAAAATGGGTATCACAACTTTTTTTTTTTGTGGGTTGAATCAAAGTAGGTGAAGAGATAGGGATTGTATGAATGCTGATTTTTGGCCAACTGTGGTTAGGTTTGGTGAATGTTCAGGTGTAGGATAGACTGACTTTATGGGCTGGGTTTTGCACAGATTTGGGTAGAAATATGGGACATATTTTGGCTGAAGTTATAGACAGATTTAGGTAGAAATGTGGGACATATTTGGGCGAAGTTATGGACAGATTTGGGTAGAAATGTGGGACAGATTTTGGCTGAAGTTATGGACAATTGGAGCAGGTTTTAGGGGCATATTAAGGACTGCAGATGAGCTGTTTAGTAGACGAATGGTGGACAGGTCTTTGACACTTTTGGGGTAGAAAATAGGATATGATACTTTTAGGTAATATGGTGATGCGGAGGCCTTGGTGTGATTCCAAGGATGCACCGTATCTCCACACTGGGGTGGGGTGGCCCACGAGGTGGGATCTGTGAGATGCAGAATGGCCTTGAGGTGGGGCTTACTATGGGACCGTGTGATTTGAGGACCCGTGTGAAGTGGGGGTTGCCCATGGGGAGGTCTCGTCTGGGTTTGCCTGGGAGGGCCTGCATATAGGGATAAAACTGGTTCTTCCCCATCAGCTCTAGAGCTTTTGATGTGTTGGTCAGTTGTCCGCTATCAAAATGGTATCTGAGCGGGAGCCCAGTGCTCGAGTCTCCTCACCGTTGTAGGTGGATGATGCGGTACATCTTGGTGTGATTCCAAGGATGCAATGTATCTCCACGCTAGGGTGGGGTGGCCCACAAGGTGGGTTCTGTGAGATGCATAATGGCCATGAGGTGATGCCCACTGTGGGACCTTATGATTCGAGGATCCGTGCGAAGTGGGGGTTGCCCATGGGGAGGTCTTGCCTGGGAGGGCTTGCATTTAGGGATAAACCGATCCTTCCCCATTAGATCTGGAGCATTTGGTGTGCTGGTCGGTTGTCCGCTATCATATAGAGATTGCAATGTTTCGTGGTGAATTGCTGAAATGACAAGTTGGTTTACGGCTTGTTTGGTAAAACTTATTTTCAACACTTACCACTGAAATAGGCTATTTTCAGTGATGTTCCCTCATTTAGACTATTTGGCAAGTCCAAGAAATTAAGTGCTTAAATGGTTTTTACTAAAAAAAATGGTTTTTTAAAGCTTCCCTCTCTTGACTTAAGACTTAACACAAAATGCGGCAAGTGATTTGTTT
Source organism: Magnolia kwangsiensis (assembly GCA_037074715.1). Taxonomy (NCBI): domain Eukaryota; kingdom Viridiplantae; phylum Streptophyta; class Magnoliopsida; order Magnoliales; family Magnoliaceae; genus Magnolia; species Magnolia kwangsiensis. The sequence goes on along the minus strand of CM073575.1, from coordinate 49,125,511 downwards.
AAAATCTTTTGTCACTTTTGACGAAAATATTCTTAAAATATTTTATAAATGACAACCTTACCCTTTTGTATGTGATTTTCGTGGAAGCTTTCAAAGGACCCGGTTTACGGAACACTTGGCAAAGTTCTGTGGACCCTATCATAACGTATTTGTTATATCCACAGTGTCCATCCATTTTGCCATATCATTTTATGGCATGAGCCCAAAATGAGGTAGATCCAAAGCTCTAGTGGACCACACCACAAAAAATATTGGGGACAATGGTGTCCACCATTAAAACCTTTCTAGGGGCCACCATAATGTTTATTTGCCATCTAACCTGTTCGTAAGGTCACACACTTGGATGAAGGGAAAACACAAATATTAGCTTCATCCAAAATTTCTGTGCCCCCCTAGAAGTATTTACTGGTAGGTGTTCAATCCCCACTGTTTTCAATGTGTGGTCCACTTGAGCTTTGGATTTGCCTCATTGTTAGGTTCATACCTTAAAATAATATGACCAAATGGATGGACTATGTGGATATAACACATACATCATGGTGGGGAACTTCTCCACGTCAACATGGTACCTGGGTGTTGTGTTGATGGGGACATCTCGCGCATATGCACGCCCCCCCTGCGCACGTATGCAATGAGGGCCCCACCATCGATTTGGATCGATGACGACGTTTAGGAAGGGCCTCCTAGTTAGAAGACTATTTTGGTTCCTTGGAGTGGACCCACTCGTCATATGGATGCCACCATTGGATCTCATGATCGTGGCCCACTATTCTGGATGATCTTGTACTTTGAGTTTTGCTTATTGTTGTTATTAGGAATATCATAGATGGTTTAGATTGCTTTGATTAGTTGTTATTTTTGTTATTTTGTCTCCAAGTAATAGGGTGTGCACATGGCGCGGCTTTTGAGGTATATGTTTTTCTTATAAATAGGTAACCCCTTGTAGGTTTTTTTTCATTGAAGATTATGAATAAAATTCTGCGTTTTCCTGCTTCTCTAATTCTCTGAGTTGTGGAAATCCAGCTGGGTGCGAAACCCTCCATTCTTCGAAGGGCTAACTACCGTGGCGCGAAGCCACACTCATCTCAAATCGCCCCCATCTCCTGCCATCAATATTTATCATCTCCCACAACCATCCATGCTTCAAAACCACCTCTTTTTGTAGCCAATTCTTCCTCTACAACAGATTTGCAGAATCAAGCCCTGCAGGAGGGTTGAAACTTCGGCGGAGCACTGTGCGCAGACCGGATGTCGGATCATCCTAAAATTTGGTGTGTGTGGCCCACCCCTAGCCGACTAGACCCAAGCTTGCCTTTTTTGGGTTTGTGGGCCCCACACTGGTGCGGGCAGGATCTCACGCATGTGTGTCTGGACCCTGTCGTTGTCCACATGTGTAGTACATCTTGGGTTTGTCTCTCCTCTATTTCATTCCTCTCTCATCCTATTTCCCTAACCCTAGATTTTCCTAAATCCCAAGTTCTATTCCCCTTTTATAACCTTAGGGTTTCCCGAATTGAAACATGTGAATCCCTTGGATTGGGAAAATACTCCTTTGCATGTGTGGATGAATCTACTCCTTTGATCATTGTTTGGTCTATAATTTGATTCAGCCATAGCATGTATAGGATTGGACCCTTGTAGATCCCCCTTGTTGAATGCTTGACTTTATGTGGGATGTGGAGTTTTTGTGATTGTTTCTAAATTAGTATGATCTTAAGCCTGAAATTTTGTATATCATATTTAATTTCCATGTCCTGCATCAAATTTGGTATCAAAGCTAAGGTTTTTCATAGGGGATTGCATTGCATGTTTAGGGTTTAGTCTACTCACGTTTAATTTGCATTAAATCTCATCATATAGGGTTGTTTGGGACCAATCATTCACATTAGGGGCTGCTGAATTTTCTGTTGTCAGAAAATCTCCAAATTTCTTGGTTGAATTTTCTATTGATAGACTATTTAGGCAATTAGGTTGCTGGAATTTAGTGGCATTATGTAGTTTCCCTCATATAGAGTCCAATAGGATCATTTGGTCCCATTTAGGTACATATAGTTGTGTTAGAGGGTCTTTGAGTTGAGTGAGTAGTTGTATGCCCACACGCACTGGTTGTGGTTTTTGTTTGCATCCTACACTAAACATGGAGCAATTGCAAGAGTCAATGAATAATATAACCCGACAATTTGAGTCTTTGGGTAGGCGCTTGAACAACGTATGGACCAACGATTTGAACAACTTAATGAGCGCATTACCCAATTAGAGACCTCCCGGACAAACCTCACCATTGGGGAAGATGCCCAATCTCAGGTAGGTGGTCAGGAGGATAGACAAAGGAATGGAGGTAGCTAAGGAATTGGTCATGGGCGCGTACCCGTGCACCCACACCACGAGGGGCATCATGATCATTATGACCCAGATGCGCAACTCCTCAAGGGAGTTAGAGTAGAGGCCCCTACATTTGATGGTCACTTGGACCCTAAGGCTTTTCTAGATTGGTTGGTGGATATAGACCACTATTTTGAGTGGTATGACATGTCGGATACTCGTTGAGTCCGATTTGCCAAGATGAAGCTTGCGGGCCAAGCAAAGAGGTTTTGGGCTATTGTAGAGTGAAAGAAAGAAAGGTCGGGGGAGCCCCTAATAGTCCATTGGGGAGAAATGAAAGAAACTCTAAATGAAAAGTAACTCCCTTTCTCTTATCACTCAAGGTTGGTTGAGGAATGACAGTCTCTTCGACAAGGTTCCATGGGTGTTGCTGAATACATTGAAAAGTTCGAAGAGTACTTGACTCGATGTGAAGTTGATAAGGACCCCGTACTCACTCTTGCTTGATTTAAGACGGGCCTCCGTTCTGACAGTAGGAGAGAGTTGCTCGCTAAAGACATAAACACTCTTGAACAAATGTATCAAGTAGTGTTAGAGGTCGAGCAATACCTCAAAGCATTTATGGGAAGGTGGTTTGAGTTTCGTGATTCTGGCTCTAAGGCCAATCCTTCTGGGGCTAAGCTCAACGCTGGATATCAACACAAGCCTTCCAGTGGTTCTCACTCTAGGCCCAGGGATGATAAGGGTAAAGAAGTTGTCGGGTCTAGTTCGCGTAAAAGTGAGGCAACTAGGTATTTTAGATGTTAGGGTTTTGGTCACTTTGCCCACCAGTGTGGCATGAAAGAGGGCACCAAGGTGTTCCTTATTGATGGGCAAGTAGAAGTAGTGCCCCCAGAAAGTGATGGCGAAGGCGAAAAATATGAGCCAACAGAAACCCCTAGTGATGAAGAAGAGGGAGCGGAAGAATCTGTGACCATCGCAGTTGTGTGTTGCGCCTTTGCACAAGCCAAGAATACTGATGACTGGCGCCGCAACACAATTTTCTATACTTATGCAAAATGTGGTGAAAAGAGCTGTAAGATGATTGTGGATTGTAGTAGTTGTGCCAACGTGGCATCAACTAGCACTGTGAGTCGTTTGGGCTTGAAGCTTGAAATCCATCCTCAACCTTATAGTGTCTTGGGTTGATGAAATTTCCATTCCATTTTTGCACCGTTGTCTTGTTCCTATTTAGTTTGGATCATATAAAGACACTTTGGTATGATGTTGTTCCCATGGATGTTGGCAATATTATTCTGGGTAGGCCTTGGCTCTATGACAGGGATGTCACCATATTTGGTTGTTTGAATGTGTGTACATTCTGGTTTGAGGGCAAGAAAGTCAAGCTAAACCCACTTTCGTCCAAGACCACGACTGGAAAGGAGTCCACCACACAGAGTGGTGTGAGCGGCTCAAAAGAATTGAAGGAATCGAAGTCTAAGTCTAAGTCTTTCCATATTCTAAATGCCAAAGACTTTGAGCGAGAGACTGAGTCGGACTCGATAGTGTACGCCCTTGTGGCTAAGGAGAGTGCACCAGATGCTAGTGTAGAGTTACTCACTGAGGCCATTTCGGTAGTGGATGAGTTCTTCGATGTCTTTCCTAAAGATCTACTGGATGAGCTTCCTCCTATGAGGGATAATACAACATGCCATTAATTTAGTCCCTGAGGCGACTCTACCAAACTTCCCTCATTACAGAATGAACCCAAAGGAGCATACAGAGTTAAAGTGACAGATTGATGAGCTCCTAGAAAAGGGTTTCATTCGAGAGAGCATGAACCCGTGTGCCGTGCCTGCCCTTCTTACACCTAGGAAGGATGGCACATGGAGGATGTGTGTTGTTTGTAGGGCCATCAACAAAATCACAGTCAAGTATCAGTTTTCCATACTGCGTCTTGATGACATGTTGGACATGATGGCCAATGCTGCAATCTTCTTAAAAATTGATCTCAAAAGTGGTTATCGCCAAATCCGTGTACGCTTTGGTGATGAGTGGAAGACGGCCTTCAAGACAAAGGACGGGCTATTCGAGTAGCTAGTCATGCCTTTTGGGCTGACTGATGCCCCTAGTACTTTCATGTGTGTGATGACCCAAGTGTCGAGACCCTTCATGGGGAAGTTCCTGGACGTCTACTTTGATGATATCTTGATTTATAGCATGACCAAGGAACAACGCCTCAACCATTTGAGGCAAGTTTGTGGGATCCTTAGGGCCGAGAAATTGTACGCCAACCTAAAGAAGTGTGCATTTATGTCTAGTAGGTTTTGTTGTGTCAGCTGAGGGTGTATCAGCGGATCTCGAGAAGGTTAAAGCCATTGTCAATTGGCCTGAACCCCGCAATATTCATGAGGTGCGTAACTTTCACGGCTTGGCCACCTTCTATAGGCGGTTCATTTGAGACTTTAGTTCAATTATGGCTCCCATCACGGATTGCGTTAAAAAGAGAGTTTTAATGGACGAATGCAGCCTTAAAAGCCTTTAAGGAGACAAAGGTTAGGATGACTGAAGCTCCAGTCACGCGACTTCTAGATTTTTTGAAAGTTTTTGAAGTCACACGCGACGCGTTAGGAGTCAGCATAGGAGGAGTACTTAGCCAGGAAGGGCACCCTGTTGCCTTCTTTTAGTGAGAAACTGAATGAGGCAAAAAAAAAATATTCCACCTATGACAAAGAATTCTATGTGGTAGTGCAATTACTGCACCATTGGCGTCATTATCTATTGCCGCAAGAATTCGTCTTGTTCTCAGATCACGAGGCCTTGAGATATCTGAACTCTCAGAAGAAATTAAACCTTAGACACGCTAAGTGGGTCCAATCTTTCAAGAGTACACTTTTGTACTTGAGCACAAGGCCAGTGTAGAGAATAAGCCTGCCGATGCGTTGAGTCGTTGAGTTGCGTTATTCAATTTTATGAGTGTCGAAGTCATGGGCCTCGAGTGTGTCAAGGAGGATTATTCCGAGTGCCCAGATTTTGGAGTTGTGTACGCGTCGTTGTTAGAGAGTCCGTCAGGGGATAATAGTGAGTACTTGATTTTAGACGGATATTTGTTTAGGAGTGATCGCTTATGTATATCGCGCACCTCCCTCCATGATTTTCTTGTATGTGAGTTACATTTAGGAGGGGTCGTGGGTCATTTTGGTCGAGACAAGACCATTGCCCTAGTGGAGGATAGATTCTATTGGCCAAGCCTCAAGCGAGACGTGGTCAAAATTATAGGGTAATATCATACTTGTCAATTGACAAAGCAAAATAATAATAATAATAAAAAAATATGGGACTACACACTTTTGCCAGTTCCATTCATCCCTTGGCAGGACATCAATATGGACTTCGTGCTTGGGATCCCAAACTATTCGGAAAAATGATTCCATATTTGTTATTGTGGACTGTTTTTCTAAAATGGCTCACTTCATTCCTTGTTCTAGGATCTCTGATGCATATCATGTTGTCAAGCTGTTCTTTAGTGAGGTTGTCAAACTTCACAAGTTACCAAAAACCAGTGTCCGACCGTGACGTGTGATTCATGAGTTTTTTTTTGGAAGACACTATGACATATGATGAATACTGGGCTCCAATTTTCTTCTGCCTAACACCTTCAAACTGATGGTCAGATTGAGGTGGTCAATAGGAGCCTAGGGAGTTTGCTCAGATGTTTAGTGGGGGAGTACACCAGGACATGGGACAATGTACTACCTATAGCCAAGTTTGCATTTAATAGTTCTGTCAATAGGTTCACAGGTTTAAGTCCTTTTGAAGTCGTTACTGGTTATAAACCTAGGAAGCCTATTGATCTTGTCCCTATGTCACTGTCCCATAGGCCATCAGAGTCTGCCGAGTCTTTTGCGCATCACATTCATTCGCATCAAGAAATCAGGCGAAAGATCATTACGAGCAATGAATATTACAAACTTTCTGCGGACCAGCATAAACATTTTAAGTAATTCAATATAGGGGATTTTGTGATGGTCAGCATCAGGCCAAAGCGGTATCCTCAGGGAGCCGTTCATAAATTGCATGCGCGTAGCGCTGGACCATCAATGCATATGTGGTAGATCTTTCACCTTTCATGAGAATTAGTTCCACATTCAATGTGAAGGATCTAGTTGCTTTTCAGGGGAACCCTGATACATTGTCCAGCCTTTCGCCTAACCATCCTGATTCCCCAGACCTTTCCTTTGATCCATGGCCTCTTCCCGACCCTTCTTCCTAGCCTCTACCTCCCATACCTTCCTTTCATACACCTAAAGAGGAGATAAAAGATATTCTGAACCATCAGATACTATTAACGTCGGATGACGAGTTTCAAAGGTACTTGGTTAAGTGGAAGTCACGTCCAGCTTCAGATATTACGTGGCTCACTGGGGAGGAGCTTCAACGAATTGATCCTGACATCTTGGATTGGTTCAGGAGTTTTGTTTCGCCAGCGGCGAAATCTTCGCAGCCGGGAAGAGTTAATGGGGACATCTCGCGCACACGCACGCTTCCCCTACGCACATATGCAAGGAGTAGGGCTCCACCATCGATCTGGATTGATGACGATGTCCAGGGAGGGCCTCCTAGTTAGAAGACTGTGTTTTGGTTATTTGGAGTGGATCCAATCGTCATGTGGATCCCACCATTGGATCTCATGTCTCATGATCGTAGCTCTCTCCCTTCTTCGAAAGGCTAACTACTGTGGTACGAAGCCACACCCATCTCAAATCGCCCCCATCTCCTACTAATGTTATCAAATAACACACGCATATGCGATCACACAATCGCATATACGGTCACACACACACACACACACACACATATATATATATATATATATATATATATATATATATTTCTGCATGTTTTCAAAAAATTAAAAAAAATCAGAAAAATCAGAAAAAAATAAAAAAATCAGAAAAATCAAAATAAATTATTATATGTCATTGGTTGGGACATAAAATACATTTAATTTAAGTAAAAAAAAATAAAACTATACATGACCATGAGATACATCATACATTTACAATTTAGTAATTTACAAATTACAATATAGTTAACTTCTTAAATGATCTTATCTTAACATTAACAAATTAACAATCAACATTTTAGTTAATAGTTATATTTATTCATTTAACAATAACAATTAACAAATATGAAACATGAATTATGATTTATGAAATATCAAATATCCATATTCAACATTCAACACTACATGTACATGATAGATCATACAATACATAATATATCAAGTTATCATTTATCAATGATTCAATAATCAAGTTATCAACAAACAATCGACAACATCAACACACTTGGACTTATGACACAACCATTAAACAAAATTAAGAAGTTATGTATTTATTATTTATCTAATCAATAATCATGATATACATTGATCTAGCATCCATTGTGACACATCACCACCAGGTCCACCACCACCACTACCACCACCATCATTCGAGTCATCTCCTTCTTCCACATACACTTCTTCTTCCGTTTCTTCGTCATCTGTACGTACTAATACTTCATCAACATCCAATGGTGGATGGTCTTCAATTTGATTATCATTATCACCTTCTCCTTCTTCAATTTCCTCAATCTCATTAACGGGTTGACGACTATTACTTGCCTCCCGGCTTCCCCCCGTCCTTCGCCTTCGAGTGGTACTACTACCTTCACCAGGTGTCGATCCATATGTGGCATCTTCAACTTGTGCCCATGTCAGATCCTCTCCAGCAAATACCGGGTCCTGTCTCTACAAGCTACTCGTTATCTGCATCCAACTCATCTAAGTAGACAGGGTCAAAGAAGCCGGGTTTTTCTTTCCTACTTTGGAATCGTTCTCGCAATTTTTGATTGTATTGAACGAAAACCAAGTCATTGAGCTTTTTTTGCTCGAAGCGATTCCTTTTCTTGGTATGAATCTGCAAGAAAGAAAGCGCATTTGACATTAGCTATTTAGGTAATTAATTTAGCTTAGGCCACTAAAAAATTAAAGTTTACAAAAAAACAAAACAATTACTAAACAGTCTAAAGTCTAAATAAAGTAAACTTTTACTTACCGACTTGAACGTGCTCCAATTGCGCTCGCAACCACTGGCAGAACACATGAGTCCAAGAATCTTCATAGCCAGTTTCTTTAGAACTAGATCCTTCCTGTTCGGGTCCACTCCATAGGTAGCCCACCAGTCGGTTGAGAAAAACAGTTGTATAGGTTAGATCTCTTAGAGACACTTTGTAGAACAACTTTTTGTAAGAGTTCAGTACATAGTTGACGGTGTACACTAACATTCATTCATAGAAGTACTTACTGGGTAATTTCATTGTCCGATGTCTTATTACGATATCCCTTCAGAATATCCCTTCACTTTTTGTGTAGAAGTCCAACAAAGTTGAGATCTTGTCCTGTTCTCTTCTATCTGGAATCATTCTTTCCAAGACATCAATAAATCCAACCATATGTATAGTTAGTGCTTCTGCTAGATCAGTAGAAGCGAATAAACAGGTTGGGTTAAGGATGTAAGCAGCCGAATACAATGGGGATGACATTTGGCTGCCCCATCTTCTATCTATAATATTTAAAATTGACCTGTAATCACGGTCTTTTTAGTTAAAATGTTCCATGATCTTATTTTTCGCCCTCTTCATCGCATCATATATGTAGCCCATTGCGGGCTTCTCATCCCCGTCCACCAATCGCAATACAGAGACTAAGGGCTCGGATGATTTTAGTGCCTTTACCAACTGAGTCCAAAAACTTTGAGAAAGAATTGTTTGTTGAACCCGTTTCCCATCAGCTTTCTTTGACCAAGGCCCACTTATAAAATCGACCGACACTACAAAGCTTTTAAGTTCTGATTTCTTTGCATGTAGCCTTTGTAGTGTTAAAAAGGCTGTAGCGAAACGAGTGACTGCTGGACGTAGCAAGTTACCCCCAATTTGTTTTCTCATTCGACTCAGAAGAAGGGCGTGTTTGTACATAAAGACCGTGATTCTTCTAGCCCTTGCAATTACGTTTATAAATAATCTACCTATATCTTCTAACATAAGATCAATATAATGAGCCGCACATGGGGTCCAAAATAAATGTTGCCTCTTCTCCATAAGAAGACGACTGACCATTACATATGAGGCTGCATTATCTGTAATTACTTGTACAACGTAGTCCTCACCTATTTCTTCAACTACGCTATCTAGTAAGTTAAACAAATATTCTCCTGTGTGTGAATGGCTCGACGCATCCACTGACTTCAAGAACATTGTCCCAGCTGGACAATTTATCAAAAAGTTGATGAGTGACCGACCGAATCTATCGGTCCATCCATCGGCCATTAGTGAACAACCATATATTTTCCATGATTCCCTATATTTAGCTATGAAGGATTGTGTATATTCAACTTCAGTTTTTAGGCATGTCTTCCTCATTTCATGATATGAAGGTTTAAGCCCAGGTCCAAATTGACCTATAGCCTCAATCATTACCTTGAAGCTTTTCGATTTAACGGCGTTGAAAGCAACGCCGGTTTGGTAAAACCACTTAGCAATATATTGAATTGTGGTTTTCCTATCTTTTTGTTTATACCGGTTCTCTAAAGTTATTTGAGCTGGCCCTATCCCTCTACCCCTTTGGTCAACTACATCCTCGGGGTGTGGTCTACACCATATATCTATGGGCCCATGCCCTTGGGCTCTTTTCGATGGTTGTACTTGTGGTCTAGACCGCCCTATTGAAGTAGGGGGAGTGGGACTAGCTTCATCTATATTAAATACATTTATATCTTCATATGCATCTTCTTCCATATATTCCTCCTGACGTAGGGCATTATCGCATTTCTTTCTTGATTGTTTTTCCATATACTCCACGATCTCCCTTCGGATTTCTGGAGTAATTTTATTGCATGCTTTTGCATTCGACCCCGTTAAATGTGCAAGGTGTTGCTTGTGCCTTACAATGCCACCGGAACTCACAAACCCACATAACTCACATACTATGTGAGCCTTTTCGGTAGCACTACGGTAGTGCCCATACTTCCAACCCGGTTCATTCGACTTGGGCTTTAAAGAGGAAGATTGGGAAGAAGACATTATGATGGTGGATAGTGGTGTGTGTGTGTTATTAGCACTAAAAAGTAACTAGCTAGCTACTAACTAGAAACTAGAAAGTAAATTACAAATAAAAAGAAAAGTAAAGTAAGAGACTAAGAAGTAAGAAGTAAGAAAGAAGTAGATCTAAGAGAGTAAGTAAGAGTAAGAGTAAAGAGCCTAAAGAGATGGGATTTGGGAGAGAGAGAGAGAGAGAGAGAGAGAGAGAGAGAGAGAGAGAGTTACACTACACACTTACACTTGTAGAAACTAGAAAGGGAGAAGAAGAGGGAGAGAGAGAGTTGAGTTACTTACACACTTACACTTGTAGAAAGAGAGAAGAAGAGGGAAAAAAATGAGAAAAAGAGAGAGTTGAGTTACACACTTACACTTGTAGAGAGAGAGAGAGAGAGAGAGAGAGAGAGAGAGATTTACACACAAATAAAAGTAAAATTACAAATATAACAACTAACAACTAACAACTAACAAATCTAAAAGAGGTTCCCAACTTCAAATCTTGTTGTAACTTGTAGTCTTGCACTTGTAATCTTGAAATCTTGTTGTAACTTGTTGTAAGTTGTAACTTGTACTTGTAAGTTGATGTAACTTGTAGTCTTGTAATGTAAATTGTAACTTGTCACTTGCAAGTTGTAAGCTGTAACTTCAAACTTGTAAGTTGTAAGTTGTAACAACTAGCAATTAACAAAGTAACAAATCAATTAACAATCAAAATATTTTTGTAAAAAAAATGATAGAAAGAAGTTGTTAAAAACTCAGAATTAGAAACTTAGAACTTAGAAAACTTAGTGGATGGAGATTGGAGATTGGAGAAGGCTAGAGGAGTGAGGAGTCTCTTGACTCTTGTCTTGACTCTTGATCTTGAATCTTGATTCTTGAATATGGATGGTATTATGAATGATGTATCATGTATCATGTATCTTGGATTCTTGATTCTTGTTGTACCCTTTTGAGTCTTGATTCTTGAAAGTTGAAAGAAAAGAAAAGAAATATGGATGGAGAGGAGTGGATGGAATGTAGAATGTAGATTGTAAAATGTAAAGTGCTTAGTAAGAGAGCATATAGTAAAAGAAATAGAGAATAGAGAGAGAGTTTGAGCTTTTTTTGTAAGTAGGAATGCTTAGAATGCACATATATAGAGTAAAAATTCGGATTTTAAAAAAAAGAGGTCAAAAAATGGTCAGAAATCTGACCGTTGGCCAGTATGCGATTGCATATGCTGACACGTGGCATATGCGATCGCATATGTGTAGTGATCGCATATGCCACTACCGCATATGCGATCGTGCCAGGAATATGCGCATATGCGATTGCATATTCGCATATGCGACCGCACATGACAACAGTGTCTCCTACCATCAATATTCATCATCTCCCACAGCAATCTACGCTTAAAAATCACCTCTTTTTGTAGCCAATTCTTCTTCTACAGCAGATTTGCAGAATCAGGCCCTGCAGAAGGGTTGAAACTTTGGCAGAGCACTGTGCGCAGACCGGATGTTGGATCATCCTGAAATTTGGTGTGTGTGGCCCACTCCTGGCCGACTAGACCCAAGCTTGCCTTTTTTGGGTTCGTGGGCCCCACACATGTGCGGGCAGGATCCCACGCACGTGCTTCTGGACTTTGCTGGTGTCCACACGTGTGGTACATCTCGGGTTCGTCTCTCTTCTATTTTATTCGTCTCTCGTCTCATTTCCCTAACCCTAGGTTATCCTAAATCCCAAGTTTTATTCCCCCTTTACAACCCTATGGTTTCCCGAATTGAAACATATGAATCCCTTAGATTGAGAAAATAATCCTTTGCATGTGTGGATGAATCTACTCTCATTTGATCATTGTTTGGTTTATAATTTTAATTGATCCAGTCCTAGCGTGTGTAGGCTTGGACCCTTGTAGATCCCCCTTATTGAATGCGCTTGACTTTATGTGGAATTTGGAATTTTGGTGATTGTTTCTAAATTAGTATGATCTTAAGCCTGGAATTTTGCATATCATATTTAATTTCCATTTCCTGCATCACGTGTTCTGTAAGGGGAGCAGATTAGGTGTTACCCAGACAACATGTTAGTGGGTGTCACCCCTCCAATCGGTGTTGGAAAAGCTGTGGACCCACCATGATGTATTTGTTTTATCCATCCCTTCCATTCATTTTTTTTTTCAAACCATTTTAGGGCATGGACCTACATATGATGCATATTCAAATCTCAGATGAACCACACGACAGGAAACAATGGTGATTGAACGCTCACCCTTAAAAACTCCTTGGGGATGGGAAAGTTTTGCATCAAGCTGGTATTTGTGTTTTCTCTTCATCTAGGTCTATGTGACACTGTGACCCATTCAACAAGTTGGATGGAAAATAAATGATTAGGCGAGATGGATGGACAGCTCGGGTAAAACGCAAACAACATGGTGGGGGTCCACAGAGCATCGACCAATGCTTCTTGTCACTCCCTTGGTGTGTTTGTCCCCTAATGACACCAATTGAAGGGTTATGATTATTCTATTAAAAAGAATATGGTGAATGGTCCATAGTGTGGCCCGTCTCACTAGAGCACTTTGATCACAGAACTAAAAGGCCACACTTGACACTTGTATTATCACCTACTTGCCTCATTACATAATCAACTCATGTCATTGCACATGGCAAACATGAAAGATCCATACTATTCATCTACTTGGCTTTATTTGGTGGGGAAAATATTAAAATTTTATGGGATTGGGCATAGGTGTGCCAAATTTTGGGGCATGGGAATAACATGTTTTGCCTCAGACTCTACAAAAGATAGAAATTGGGACAATATGGGCAAATATGACAAATTGCCAATTTTCAGACATTTGTAATATGTGTTTTACTAATTTTATATTTTTTATTTGTAAAAAAAGCGCTTATTTTCGGATACCAGAACTTTTTTCATACCAATTACCAAACATTTTTTTTTTTCTAGTTCTTATAAGTACCAAAAATCAGCGCTTTAAGTTTTCAGCTCTTAAATTAATTTTCAGACCTTATTTTCAGTTTACCAAACGACACCTTAGGAGACAGGTTTTGGGACTAAGAAAGGAAAGAAGAAAGAGAGAAAAAGAATAGAAAAATAAAGGGTAAAAAACCTCCCAAGAGCATGATTGCTCTAAAATAAGGGCGTGTTTGGATCGCAGGCCCAGATCGTACTGTATTGTTTTATTTTAAAATAATACATTATCTTGTGTTTGAGTCGGATTTGAAATCCAATATACATTACCCGCCCATATACATCTTTGAACCAGAAATGGATGGGCACGCATCTCTGTTCTAACGTCTACTCAGACAACAGATCTGCAAACAACCCCAATTTACTATTAGAACCCTACTCTTCAAAGAAAAACCCAAATTTTTATAACCAATCAAACCCACTTTCAAAACCCCAATCCATAAAAATAAAAATCTTCAAAGAAATCAAGAAAGCAATTAGCCACATGGAAACCCTACTATACTCATTTTTTTTTTCAGTTATAAAAGAGGGATTTTGAATTCCACCCCCTTCAAACAGCTACTTCCATCTCAAAAAGGCAGCTTGTTCGTAGCAGGAATTTGCGAAAGCAATAAAAGGAAACAATGATATTTTTTAACGAATTCGGCAATGTTGGGGTGGAATTATCAACATTAAGGGTTTAAAATACCAGAAAAAACAAGGAATTAGGGTTTTTTCAATGGAGAGACCTGCTCGAACTCTGGAATCAACCTCCTTGTGCTGGAGGAGCTTTTTCCGGTATTCACTGATGACACTGCGGCGACGCACTGCCTCTTCTCCATCGTTCATCTTCGGATCGACGGTTAATAATTAATCAGATTTTTTTAAAAAAATTTGAGAGACAGAGAGGTTGCTTTGGAGAAGGGTAACGAAAGAAGAAAAGCAGGACTGTTGGAATATTTATAGAGGGGATGAGATACAGTAGAGCTGGAAGAACTGTGATATGGTAGAGCCATCTCTCCACAGGATAAATGATTAGAAGAAGTGCAAATCAGGTCCGTTGTGGACTTTTCGCATTAGGGAGTCCGTTCTTTGAACAAACATTGAATTTGGTATATCCGCTGATTACATTTCCAAGGTCACTCTATACCAAACATTTTATTGATCAATGATAATACTCATGGATACAGTGTACAATGTCCAGAGTATATGCGTTGTACAGTATTACATCGCAATACAATACTATACGCGAATCCAAACACGCCTTGATGCAACAAGATCGAGGAAGAAACTAATTGCAATGAAATTTGACATTCTAGATTGAAAGTTAAAGTCACACAAACACTTTGTGAAGGTCTATGATAAAACAGGGCATGTTTCAACATTGACGTTTTGGCTATGATAACCATCCTAACCCCATGCATGGATATGTTTGAACACTGCAGGTGTGTGGATCCAGAATCTGATCAGACCACCTGTGGGGCCCACTGATTTGATCAGACTGGATGTGTATGCATACGGGGCTCTCCTTTTCATATGTATGCATCTTGGGCTTCATCATTTGATTTGAGATATGATGGTTGGATCTATTGCTTCAAGGGGCCTTGACTCTTAGATCACAAGTTTGGGGGAGATTGTATCAGTAAAAAGGGAAGCTCATGCCTCTTAATTCTTTTGCTGGACGATAGCTGTGCATAAGATTTTCTCTTAGATTAGCCAACAAATACGTGCTTTGTGGGTAAAACAGGCAAGTAAATGGTCTGTCATCATCTCTCATTCATGGTGCAATGTCAATGAAATCTTGAAGCTTCTCAGACTTAGTATCATTTGGATGTCCCAAGAATCTCTTTGGAGGTTGGATGGATGGTTGTTTTGGTGAAAGGGAAGAATTCACTGTAGAATGGTTTGTTATGCTATCTATGGGTACTTGGATCAAAAGACTGATTCATATGATTCTTATTGTTAGAGATGAAGTTCCATTCATATATGAACAGTGCCAGCATGTGGGTGCACAATCTAATTGGATGACTTGTTGGGACTGATAATTTGATCAGACTTAACATGTGTGTATCTGGGGCTCTCTTTTGTCATTGTAGGCATCGTGGGTCTCACCTTTTGCTCTGAGATGCAGTGGTGGGGCCAATCTCCTCATTCATTGCATTAAACCAGGGAAATCTTGGAAAAATATCCATTGGATTTGCCAAGTATCTCTTTTGGGGGTTGGATGAGTGGGCCCTTTGGTGAAACGCGAAGAATTCTTTGGAAAATGGTTTACTTTTAATTAAAAAATGTTCTATTTATGGGATACTTGGATTCGAAGAAATAATCGTATGATTCTTACCTTCGGAGATGAAGTTTCATCCATGTTAAAGTTAGTGGAAAGGAGTGTCTCTGCCTGAATAGAGGCCTTGGTTTAAGGAGTGTCAGAACCTTGAATTTGGCTTTGCTTGGCAAGTGGAGTTGGAGATTGAGTCATGGGGAGGATTCTCTTTTGAGAAGGGTCATTGTGCCTAGGCATGGCAAAGCTGACAAGGGCTGGATATTTGTTCTGCATCCACAGGTCCCTTTTTCCTGTATGGAGATCAGGTGCAAGTGTGCAGTGTTGGCTTGATGTTTGGTGCTTTGATGTTCCCTTGGGAGACCTCCATTGCCAGCAACAATCAGGATTTTTCAGTGGTTGTGGCATGGATAGTTTGGTGCCCGTTGTTCTGCCCTAATCTCGAAGACGTTGAGATTTCCAATTTGGTGCAGTTGCTTGATCTGCTTCAGAAGGTGTATATTTGGTGGAAGGATTTAGGTGTTGGAATATAATGGCATTTCCGTTGTTAGGTCTTTAGTTAGATCTCTGGTGGTGATTCCTATTCACCAATCAATGGCGGCTTTTCATAGATTCAAGGGGCCTCTTGCATCGGTGTTCATCGCAGGATAGTATGGTGTCCTTCTCAGCCGTTGGCAGTCCTAGGATAAATGCTTCCTGGATTCCTTCTCCCCTCGGTGCCTTTTAAGGTAAAATTTGACAGTTCCTTCTCCCCTCAGTGCCTTTTTAGGTAAATTTTGACAGTTGCTCGTGGAGAGATCCTGGGCGCATTTGGGTATTCTTCGCAATAATTGCGCTGAGATTCTCGTAGTTTTTTGGGGGCCTATCGGTATTGACTCTAATTATGCTCTGAAGTTGCAGCTTTTCTTCAAGTGTGTAAGCTCGCTATAAATTTTGTGAATGGGCTGGTAATCATTGAAGGCAATTCGGGTGATGCTTTTTCCTGGGACAGAAATCCTTGTCCTTGCAGAGTGGCCAATCTAATTGAGGAAGTGCATGGTGTGTGTGCTGGTCATGATGTCTCTTTTTCTTTTGTTCCTAGGCTAGCCAATTTCAAAGTGGACCATCTAGCTAAAGGTGGCGCATCTAGGAAGTCTTCTCATTGTCGGCAGAAGATGATGTGCGTATAATAGCGTCTCGCTGCTTGGCTGCTGTTTTTTTTTACTCTTTCATTTTGGTCATCATCATGGTTCTGAATATTGGTATCCAAGGGGGTGGGGAACGTTTCATCCTGGTCAAAAAATGATACAAAACGGGCTTCGCGTATTGATAATAGATCACATCGGTCGATTTTTTTATTTTTTTTTAAAGCCAAGGGAAGGTTTTTATGTGTTACTCACCCGTTTGCCATTGGAAATACCACTTCCCGTCCAACTTGCATGTGTTAAGCATGCTTCCAATGTTCATCCTGAGATAGGATCACACTCTTCATGAGATTCACTTATACCTTCCTCGTTCGCAGACAAAGCGAATTTGGATGTCTTTCATTCCAAGGCATAACTTGTATCTATGTGCTTCATATTAGCTCAGAGTTTGCTCCCAGCAATATAGCCATCCCTACCCTCTCACATCAATCCCACGAACCTCTTATACATTCACATTCGATTACGACGGGGGAGTAAGTGAATTGAATTTGTCCCATGAATCTAAGAAATAGTGAGAATTCTTGATCTCTCTCAATTCAAAGATCCATGATTTGAATTGATGTCATTTCATTGATTCCTCCTAAAGATTTCATTTCAATTGGAATTTGGTTATTCGTGTTGTACGATGATCCCTGTTAAGCATCCGTGGCTAAATGGTTAAAGCGCCATACTCATAATAGGCAAATTCATAGGTTCAATTCTCACTAGATGTAGATCCTCTAGATGTAGAGCTCGTAGGGCTTTGAACCTAAATACCGACAATGGAAGTAAAAATGTTATTCCAAATGTGAAGTCTCCGTATCTTATCGGTGAAATTGAATTCTTTAAATTCAATGGACCCTTTGTTTTTTCTTTTTCTTCTTGCAGAATAACTGAGATGAATGAATTTTTTACCATAAAAATAATTCTTCCCTCTCTGTCTCTGTTTTTTTTTTTTTTTTTTCTCTCTCTCTCTCTCTCTCTCTTTTCCACGTATATGAATTTTACCATTTAGGAATAATAATAATGCTAGTCATTTAGATCTGGTACACAATAAAATAATCTGGATTCATTCATAGACCACTTTCTATCGAATCCAATTAAGAAAAATACCAGGAAAAAAAGAGAATAATAGGACATTCAAGAATCTATCAATTGTATTTTTTTTAAAAATATTTTGGACTTGCATATGATGATGTATTGGACCATTCTTTAATGAGAATGTTGTCCGTCCGTTTGACTTGTTGAAGGTCAACTAAATAGACCCTAATTGAACACAAATCAAGCATGGTTTGGTTAATTAGGGCCCATTACATTGAATACAACAAAAAGAAGATGAAGATATAAAACAAAAGTGAAGGTTTACCCTTCTTTTTCAAAATTTCCCATAGTGGTCCACTTATTTTTATTTTATTTATTTTGTCGAATCCCATTCAAACATTTGTTTTTATCCCAAAATAGGTCTAAATCTAGCCTAAAATGAGTTTCTAAGCTTCCTCCATGGTTTAAATGATAGAAGAGAGGAGGTAGAGCGAAATTTTGAAAAAAAATAATCAAAATTGGGCTTTTATTGGCCTGTATCGGCTTCATATTGGCGACAATACGCCCTGTATTGGCTGATATAGGGCGATATGGCCGGTATGGCCCCGTATCGGGTATTGTCTTGTGCCAATACAGATATGATATGGTTGTATCGGCTGATACAACACCGATATTCATATCTATAGCCATCATTCTTTGGCCGTTTGTTGTTTTGTTTTGTTACTTTTTTGTTCTCTTAAACAAAGTTCTTATCGTCTTTAAAAAACAAGGTATATCCTGAAAAAGTTACGTAACAGCTGTAACAACTGTTATGTAATGGTAACGGTGGTAATTTGTAACAGCCGTTACAGAAAAATTGACTTGTAAAGTCCTGTAACAGCCATAATGGCCCCATAACGGTCTGTTACAGAGCAAAAATAAGTTTTAAAAAGAAACCTCTAACAGCCGTTATGGCCTGTTGGTGGCCGTTGCGGCCACTGTTACCATTATGGAATACCTTAATAAAAAAAGTTAAAGTGGAAAGGATTGTGATTTCTATTTTTCATGGGCCGTTGTGTAGAGAAGAAATATGACATGTTAGTTTTCTTAATTGGCTGGTTAATCATGAGGGCTAAAGCTGATTACCAGATTATGATTCCCTTTCCCTGTGTTACTTAGGGCCTGTTTGGTTTTCCATAATCCAGGTAAATTGCTGTAAAGAAGTAATTATTACATTTTTTTCCCCTTGTTTGGAAACGAGTGGGTAATTTCACCTAGAAAACCGGTCCAAAAATGTTGACTTAAATCCGTGGGCCCCACCATAATGTATATAATATATCCGTGTCGTCCATCTGTTTTATTAGAATATTTTGAGGCTTGATCCAAAAAAATTAGGAAGATCTAATGTTCAATTGGCCCACATGAAAGGAAACAATGGACTTAATTTGTCCACCGTTGAAAGTTGATTCTTTTACTGGGCCCACATTGAGGTTTATTCACCATCCAATCCGTCCATAGGGTCACATGGACATGGATAAGTGAAAAATATAAATATAAGCCTGATCTAAAATTTCTAAGGGCCTTAACAAGTTTTTAATGGTAGGCATTCAATTCTCATAATTTCGTGTGGTGTGGTCCACATGACCTTTGGATTTGCCTAATTTTTGGGCTCATGCCTTAAATTCATTTGGCATAATGAATGGGCGGTGTGGGCAAGCCCCACACATTATGTTGGGCCCCATATTTACGTTACAAATTCCTCGATTTAAGTGCTTAAAAAGTAACTGGTCAAGTCAGCATTGGGAAAGATGCAGGTAATTACCTAGGTAAATAATGATTACACATTTACAAGTAATTACACTTGAGCCAGAAAACCAAACAGGCCCTTAGACAGACTCCTCTTCAAGCATTTATTTCCTACATGGAAGCTAGTGTCTAGTGTTTTGCATTGGTTTCGGACATTGCATAAGCTATTTTCTGGTGTGGTTATTCTTACTGGTGGTGGGTTTTCTTGGTTATACTCTTATCTTTGCTGTCTTCTTGTAAGTTCACTGTGCAATTTGTGGCAGGTTTTTTTGGCGGAAGAAGATAGAGCGAGATGTTAGTCAAGGTATAACAGTAGAACAGATTTCAGTCAAGGCCGAAAAAAAGAAACAAAAAGAAAGGATGGTATGTATTTTTACCATGATTACTGGGAAGCTTGTATTTTTTGAATGTATCTCGTAATTTAACATCTCATCCCTGGTAATCTAGGAGCTTGTAAGGAACACATGTTTGATAATTACTTTTCCAGACTTACCCGACAACATCACAAATTTCTGGTTCTTAATAAATGATTTTTTTTTTTTTAATGATTGTTGCTTTCCAAAATTATTTTATGATCTTATCATCAATTTTTAGTGCATTTTATTCTTTGGTCATCTGTCCTTTTGGTCTTATTACATTGATTAATACCAACGAAAGCTACTGTGACTACATTGATGTTGTAGTCCCACTAGTTATTCTCCAATGTTTAATGCATTGGTTTGGTATTTGGCAGTCTTACATCTGATGAGGTTACATTCATTACATGGCCTACCTCTTAATGTAGATAACGGGTCAACATGTGGCTTTCATTTCACATTGGTCTATCTATCAATATGTATTTTATGTTTTTTGGTAGGGCGTCAGTGTTGCTAACTCACCTAATGCCAGTAGTAAGACTCAATCGCAGGCCTACACCATATTACACTGCCAGCTTGGATACTAAGCTGGGTGTATATGGATGTAAAGTAGTAATCATTGTGAGCATATTTACGTATGAAGTATTACACGTTATAGTATCAAGCTCATTTGATAACTCGAAAGAATTTTATTTCATCTTTCTAGTGAACTTAAATGATGAAAGATAAAGAAGTTGGAAACCATTATCTAAGATGCTGATATGGGTCCCTAACTTCTCCCATCCTTCTCTCTCTTTCTTCTCTTCTTTTCTATCTCTCTCGACTTCTACAAAAGGTGATGCAGGACATGAAAAATAAATATGATATGCGAGATTTCAGGTTTAAGATCACGTTAGCTCAGAAACAATTTCACAAATTCCATATCCCACATGAATATCCAAACATTCAATTAAGGGGAATCTATGCGGGTCCATGCCTACACATGATAAGGCTGGATCAATAAAAATTATGAACCAAACGATACTCAAAGATAAGAACTAATCAGCCACACATGCATAGTAATCAGTCCCTAATCTAAGGGATTCACTAATTTCAAATCAAGGAACCCTAGGGTAAAAAAAAGGAGTATAAATTGGAGATTTGAGTAATTTAGGGTTAGGTTTAGGGATTTTGGGTGAAAGCGGAGTGAAAGAGAGGAGAGAGATGAACCAGATAAGTACCGCACGTGTGGACAACAACAATGGCCCAGACGCACATGCGTGTGATCTTGGCCGTACGTGTGTGGGGCCCACTATTCAGAAAAAGGTCACCTTGGCCCTGGTCGGCTAGGGATGGACTCCAAAACTCCCAAATCTCAGCTTGATCCGATGTACGGTTTGTGCGTAGTGCTCCGCTAAAGTTTCAGCCCTCCTGTAGGGCTAGATTTTGAATTCTGCTGTAGGGAGAAGAATTGCTAGAATATATGATTAATTCGAAGTGTAGATGATGAGGTGAGATGAGAAGAATGGATGGTAGAAGATGAGCAGTAGAAATGGCAATGGATGGGGGCGAATAGGGATAGATGTGGCTTCGCACCACGGTAGTTAACCCTTCGATGAAGGGAGGGCTTTACACCCAATTAGGCTTTACAACTCAGAGAGTAGGAAAATGCAGAATTTTTATTAATCTTCAATCAATGAAAAAAACTACAAGGGGTGCCTATTTATAAGAAAACCCTATACCCCTAAACTCGCGCCATGTGCGCAACTTATTACTTGGCGATGAAGTAAGCTAAAATAAAAACCAAATAAAGAAATATAAAGCGTTCATGATGTTCTAAATAATAACAATAGGCAAGACCTAAAATATGAAATCAATCCGACTAGTGGGCCACGATCATGAGATCCCATGATGGGTTTTTCTTGACTATCGGGCCCATTGTTTTGAACCAAATTTCGTCTTCTAGCTAGGAGGCTCTCCCTGGACGTCGCCATCGAGCCAGATCGACGGTTGGGCCCTCATACTCCGTGCGTACGTGCGTAGGTGGGGCGGCGCGTGTGCGCGAGATGTCCCCATTAATTCTCCTCGGCTGCGAAGATTTCGCCACTGGCGAAATAAAACTCCTGAACTACTTCGGGATGTCAGGATCAAGTATCTGAAGTTCCTCCGCAGTGAGCCACGTGTTGTTTGAAGCTGGGCGTGACTTCTATTTAACCAAGTAATTCTAAAACCCGCCGTCCGACGTTGAAACTATCTGATGGTCCAAGATATTTTTTATTTCCTCTTTGAGTGTGTGAAGGTTAGGTATAGAGGTAAAGGCTGGGAAGAAAGGTTAGGAAGAGTAGGTATGGGAGGTAAATGCTAGGAAAATAGGTCGGGACGGGTAGGTATGGGACGTAGAAGCTGGGAAAACGGGTTGAGAGGGGTAGGTATGGGAGGTAGAGGCTAGAAAAATGGGTCGGGACGGGTAGGTATGGGAGGTAGAGGCTGGGAAAATGGGTCGGGATGGGTAAGAATGAGACGTAGAGGCTGAGAAAATGGGTTTGAAGGGGGGCCATGGATCAATGGAAAGGTTTGGGAAATCAAGATGGTTAGGTGAAAGGCTGGACAATGCATCAATGACCCATTGAAATGCAACAACATCCTTCATATTAAATGTGGAACTAATTCCCATGAAGGGTGAAAAATTTGCCAGATACGCATTGAGACCGTTTCGTTTTATAATTTTGAATGATCCAGCGCTATACACGTGTAATTTTCGAACGACTCCCTGAGGGTACCACTCTGACCTGATGCGGATCATGACAGTCCCTTATATTGAATTCATTGAAATATTTATATTGGTCTGCAGAAAGTGAGTAATGTTCATTACTAGTTATGATCTTCTGCCTGATTTCTTGATGCCATGAATGAATGTGATGCGCAAAAGACTGCAGGCTCTAACGGCATATGGGATAGTGACATAGGGACAAGATCAATAGGTTTCCATTATTTATAACCAGTAACGACTTCATAAGGACTGAGACCTGTGGACCTATCGACAAAACTATTAAATGTAAACTTGGCTTTAGGTATTACGGTGTCCCATGTTCTGGTGTGCTGTATATCCCTCCTAGGGGGAGACTCATTCGGTAGATCATCAGGAATGACATCACGAAACTCATCCACTATCGGAATGGCCTCAGTGGATAACTCTACACTAGCCTCTGGTGCACTCTCTCTAGCCACGAGGCTACACCTGTCGGACCCTTCAAAATAATGGTCTTGATGTCCCTCATGGGGTAGGGGTATGGGTGCACGCTTATGACTGATTCCTTGGCCACCTCCATTCATTGGTCTATCCTCCTGACCACCTGCTTGAGATTGGACATCTACCCCAATGCTAAGATTTGTCCCGACAGAGGCCTTTAGTTAGGTAATGTGCGCATCATTTTGATCAAAGCGTTGGTATATATATTGTTCATAACACTTACCTAAATACTCGATCTGCTGGGACAACTTGTTCAATGACTCTAGAAATTACTCCATGTTTAGTGTAGGTTGCAAGCCAAAACCATGACCTGTACGTGTGGGCATACACTGGCTAACTCAACCTAAGGACTTTCTATGACGACTATATGCGTCTAAAAACTAAATGACCCTACGAGACTCTATATGAAGGAGACTACGCACCGTTACCAAAATTCATCTATATGTGATGGACTGAATGCATGAAGGACTCAAACAACTAAACCTTAAATATGTGGTGAATTCCCCTACAAGAATCCTAGGTTCTGATACTAAATTTGATGCAGAACATGAAAATTAAATATGATATGCGATATTTCAGGCTTAAGATCACTTTAGCTCAGAAACAATTACACAAATTTCATATCCCACATGAATATCCAAACATTCAATTAAGGGGAATCTATGCGGGTCCATGCCTACACATGATAAGGCTGGATCAATAAAAATTATGAACCAAACGATACTCAAAGATAAGAAATAATCAACCACACATGCATAGTAATCAGTCCCTAATCTAAGGGATTCGCTAATTTCAAATCAAGGAACCCTAGGGTAAAAAAAAAGGGTATAAATTGGAAATTTGAGTAATTTAGGGTTAGGTTTAGGGATTTTGGGTGAAAGCAGAGTGAAAGAGAGGAGAGAGACGAACTAAAGAAGTACCGCACGCGTGGATAACAACAATGGCCCAGATGCACATGCTTGTGATCTCGGCCGTACGTGTGTGGGGCCCACTATTCAGAAAAAGGCCACCCCTGGACGTCGTCATCGAGCCAGATCGACGGTGGGGCCCTCTTACTCCGTGCATACGTGCGTAGGTGGGGCGGTGTGTGTGCACGTGTGCGCGAGATGTCCCCATCAAAAGGTATCTTTGGTGATGTTGTTTTGCAATAGCCCTGTCATTGCAATAAGTGCCAACCATCATGTAAGTCTTCTGAAAACTAGGACATGCCCTTATCTGAAGGTTTTATTGTTATTTAAATGGAATAGAAGCCATTGCATTTGTTAGGTTTTGTTGAGTATTTGTGACAGCTTGGTTATATTCACGATGATTTTTAGCCTGCATTGGTCCTTTTGCATTCTAGATTCTACATTTGAAGAGGTGGAGCGAGCTATCATGCACGGGATTCCTTGTCTACATTTGGTTCTATACTGTCTCTGAGTTGATTGTTGAGTGCGATTCACTATATGTTATGCCCACAATTTTCCATGAAGCATTGCAGATGCATTTCATGGGATAATTTGCATGTTGCAGAAATTGACATTTTTCAGTGTTTGACTTTCACAGGGAAGCAAACTTTATGGCCTAGTAGTATCTTTCCTGAGTAGTTATGCCTTCTCTGGGATGTTTTATATCTCAATTTTTATTGATAATTAAAATATAGTAAAGAAAAAAAGGAGGATACATGCTTCCTTCTATTTCAATCACTAACATATTATAGCAGCAGAAATTCACAACTAAGCTTGAATTTATACTATTCTGTCTTTCAAAAGAAAAAGTAGAAGAATCTTGAATTTATATTTCCATCCTTTTAAAAAAAAATAAAAATAAATTATATATAAATGTAGAGCTGAGCAATCAAATGACTCATCTTTAAAAGTTTGACTAGCTAGGTATGCGGTCAGTTGTTCATGTGAAACCTTTCATTTGGATGATTTCAATGCAATTCAGATGGTTCCGTGTTTCTTTGCTGTTTTAACTCACGTGCACGCGCGCTATACGATCTTAAGTATCATTGTGGCCAAGTATTTCATTTCATGCTATTGCAAGTGGTATCTTCTATTTTATATCTATGAGGGTCAATCTTCTTTAAGATCACATTATAGTGTACTCATATTCAAATTCATGATGCAGGCAGAGATTGAGAAAGTGAAGAAAAGAAGGGAGGAAAGAGCAATTGAAAAAGCACAACATGAAGAGGAAATGGTTAGCTAAATCTTCTATCTTTCATGATGCATCATAGGTTTCAACTAAGCTATCGGTCCATGTGATATAACTGTGTTTATGTGCTATTGTAGGCAATGTTGGCACGGGAACGTGCTCGGGCTGAGTTCCAGGATTGGGAGAAGAAAGAAGAGGAGGTATCAATGGAAAAGTCTTGGATGCCCATTTTCTTATTTTCACCCATGACATTATTGCTTTTGATATACTGTAATATTTCAGTCTTTGTCCAGCCATTCACTAAGATATCTGTGCTTACCAGTTGCTAACATTTTTATCTGACAGTTCCATTTTGATCAAAGCAAAATTAGGTCAGAGATTAGATTGCGTGAAGGGCGTATAAAACCCATTGACATTCTTTCAAAGAACCTTAATTGTTCAGAAGATTTTGACATCGAAATAAATGAACCTTACACGGTCTTCAAGGTGAATATCCTTTATGTTTGCATTTATTTAATTATTTTTTTGTTTCAATGATGGACTTCTGCATTTGTTTAATTATTTTTTGTTTCCACAATGGACATTACCTTTTTTCCTTTCGTACTAGTTCCTTTTGTTCATTTGACACTAGTTCAAGCTTTACACATTTGTAACAAGTTAAAGGATTCCTTCCTTTAGAATTGAAATGTCTAATTTCACTATGTTAGAACAAGTTCTTTGGTCTATATCAACTGCATTCAGATTCAATAGAAATTCTATGTGATAATGTGTTTATGTCCTATGGAAGGACTGCTTTTAATATGGACACTAATACACATAATATATGGTTACAAATAGAACAATGTCAAGCATGTGAGATCAGTCTAGTTTTAGCAACATTTTGAATACGATGATAGGGTGGTGTTTTAGTAGTATGTGCTCATTCATTGAAGATTCTTTTCTTTAACTGAATAGACCAAAACTTCCTTAGAGAATTTTTTGAAGATTTAGCTGCGGTCCAGTACTCCTGCTTGATTCCACTTTGGTATAGGGACTAGACCACATTCCAAGAAAAAAAATGGTCTTAGATTTCAAAGGAAAATTTGGCATTTAAGATAATGAATGCTGTGAACTATGTGAATGGGTACTTGGTGTTCTTTTTTGGCACTAATTGTTTGATTTTGTGTTAATATGAGGTCCTTTGCTTGTTATCCTGATCAGACATTCTCAAAGATTCTCGTAGATTGTAATGCTTCTGCTTGTGCTTGTTTGTGATACTTAATCAAAGTCTTGATAAATTCAGAAGCTTGTAACCAAACTTGTCTCTAGACAACTTTCTGTTAGTTCAATCTATTAGAATTTCTCAATTGTGCAACACATTAATCTTGTTGTTTCTAGTCTTCACTTTGTTCTAGAGGGTGTGTTTGGATTGAGGGTAAACTTGGGGAAGCATTTAGTTTATGCCGACAAGATGTTTGCTCTTGCTTGGGAAACAGAGAATGCCATGGCAACTGTTCGCCTTTCTTACCTCAGCAAGGGAGTAAAACCTTCCTCTTCATTTTTCCCAAAATTTCAAATGGTGGCAAAAGAGGTTTCCCTCTAACAGGGTCTTTTAAATGCAAAATTGGAGGGAAAAGAGGCTTCCCTTAGTGGGTTGCAATCCAACACTGGACAATGCAAAGGAAAAGCATTATTCAGGACTTTTCTTTAGCAAACCAAACAAGTGCAAGGGTTTCCTACCTTTCAGAAGAAAAAAGGTGCAGTGGGTTTCCTTCCTGATTTTAGTTTACCATCTATTTATGTATTGCTTTCCCTAGTTCACCCCGAATCCGAACCTTCCCAAATAATAACAGTAATCTATGTGCCATTAAGTCACGTACTTAGAAATCACGGTATCTGCTGTTACTTTTATTGTAAGTTGTAATGAAATGCTATTAGCTGATTCATTTTTCTGCTTCCAAACTGATTGATATATGGAATCATTTTATCTTAAAACATTTCACTAACTAATGTTGATGACATTAATTTTTGTCATTATAAGCTGACTTAGTTGAGATGAACATAACAGGGTCTGACGGCTAAGGAAATGGAGGAGCTTCGTGATGACATAAAAATGCATATGGATTTGGACAGGGCAACACCGACACATATAGAGTTTTGGGAGGTCTTACTCTCATCCTTTCCCTTGCCTATAGAAGTACCCGTAGTTTTTTTTTTTTTTCACCTATGATTTTCTTGCAACCACATGATTCTAATTCAAATCTCCTGCATAGGCACTGAGCTTCTTATTTATTTCTGACAGTGTAAGATGTTCCAATTTTCCATACAAAACATCATGAGAAGATCAATTGCATGCTTCCAGTGTGAACCAGTCATCCCTCTTCCAAGTGAAAATACTTGAGGGAACCAATATCTTTCACATCAAATTTGCTTCTCCTCATCCATGTACCATCTTTGAGGTCTTGGATACAGAGATCTTCGTTCCTATTTTTATTGTTGATATCGAAGCTTGTAGGAGCTTGTGATGGGGACATCACGCACACACGCACACCCCCTACGCACGTATGCAAGGAGGATGAGGGTCCCACCGTCGATCTGGATCGATGACGACGTTCAAGGGGGACC
Organism: Magnolia kwangsiensis; assembly: GCA_037074715.1. Classification (NCBI taxonomy): domain Eukaryota; kingdom Viridiplantae; phylum Streptophyta; class Magnoliopsida; order Magnoliales; family Magnoliaceae; genus Magnolia; species Magnolia kwangsiensis. Next base: position 49,097,524 of record CM073575.1, on the reverse strand, counting down.
CCCTAGCTAGAGGACTGTGTTTTGGTTCGTTGGAGTGGACCCGTTCGTCATGTGAATCCCACCATGGGATTTCATGATCGTGGCCCACTATTCGAGATGATCTAGTACTTTGGGTTTTGCTTATTATTGTTATTAGGAATATCATGGACGGTTTAGATTGCTTTGATTAATTGTTATTTTTTTTTACTTCGTCTCCAAGTAATAGTGTGCGCACATGGCGCGAGTTTTGGGGAGTATGATTTTATTATAAATAGGCATCCCTTGTAGTCCCTTTTTTTTTTTTTAATAAATTATATATATTAATGATTGAATAAAATTTATGCATTTTCCTACTCTCCAAGCTGTGAAAATCTAATTGGGTGCGAAACCCACCATTCTTCAAAGGGCTAACTATCGTGGTGCGAAGCCACACTCATCTCGATTTGCCCTCACCTTCTGTCATCCATATTCCTCCTCCAACAATCATTCCAGCTGCAAATCTATCGTTATTTTGCAGTCGTTCCTTCTCTACGTAGATTTCTGGAATCTAGCCCCGTAGGAGGGCTGAAACTTTGGCGGAGCACCACGTATGGACTGTACGTTGGATCGGACCAAAACTTCGGGGGTTTGTAGTCCAACCCTAGCCGACCAGCCCCACGGAGGGGGTTTTTGGGTTCTTGGGCCCCACGCACGTGCAGACTGCCCTTAACGACGTGCGTCAAGCGTGGCCTGCTGTCCACACGCGCGGGCGGTCTTCAGGTTCACTCTCTCCTCTCTTTCACTCATCTCTTACCTAATTTCCCTAACCCTAATCCTAACCCTAGATTGTCTTAAACTCCCAATTTCTTTGTACTTTTTCCAACCCTAGGTTTTCCCAAATTGAAACTTGTGAATCCCTTGGATTGGGAAAATTATTCCTGTGCACGTGTGGCTGAATCTACTCTCCTTTGAGTGTTGATTGGTCTAGCATGTATAAGCCTGGACCCGCATAGATTCCTCTTGATTGAGTGCTTGACTTTATGTGGGATGTGTAATTTTGTATAATTATTTTGAATTAGTATGATTTAAAGCCTAGAATCACACATATTATGTTTAAAATTTCATGTCCTACATCAAATTTGGTATCAGAGCTTAGGGTTCTTATAGGGGAATGCATTGCATAATTATGGTTTGGTCTATTCACGTTTAGTTTGCATAAACTCTCATCATAGAGTCTTGTAGGATCATTTAGTCTCATTTAGACGCATATAGTTGTGTTAGAGGGTCTTTGAGTTGAGGAGTAGTAGTATGTAGGGGTGCACATGGTTCGGTTCGTTCCGTTTTTGGGGTGAAACCGGAACTGAACCGTTCTTTACGGTTCCGAGATTTTCGGAACCGGAACCAGAACCGGACCGTTAGCACCCTAGAACCAAACCGTGAACACCGGAACTGGACCTTAGCACCCTAAAATCGAACCAGAACTGAAAACGATGCACTCTAGAACCGGACCGTTTGGTCAGTTCCGGTCCGGTTCCACGATTCTACTGGTTTGATGTGCACCCCTAGTTGTATGCCCACACGTACTGGTCACGGTTTTGGTTTGCGCCCTACGCTAAACATGGAGCAATTGCAAGAATCAATGGACAATCTAACCTGACAGTTTGAGTCTTTAGGTAAGCACTTAGAACAACATATTAACCATCGCCCTGAACAAATTAATGTGCGCGTTACCCAATTAGAGACCTCCGCTCGGGCAAACCCCACCAGTGGGGAAGATGCCTAATCTCAGGTAGGTGGTTAGTAGGATTAGATCAAGGAATGGAAGTGGCCAAGGAATCGGTTATGGGCGTGCACCCGTGCGCCCACCCCGTGAGGGACATCAAGACCACTATGAACCCGATGCGCGACTCCTCAAAGGAGTTAGAGTAGATGCCCCCACGTTTGATGACCACTTAGACCCTAAAGCGTTTCTAGATTGGTTGATGGATATGGACCACTATTTTGAGTAGTATGACATGTCGGATGCCCGTCTAGTCCGATTCGCTAAGATGAAGCTTATGGGCCAAGCAAAAAGGTTTTGGGCTACTGTAGAGCGAAAGAAAGAAAGGGTGAGGGAGCTTCCAATAGTCCATTGGTGAGAAATGAAAGAAACTCTTTAGGAAAGAAACTCCTAAGGAAAAATACCTCCCTTTTTCTTACCATTTGAGGTTGGTTGAGGAATGACAGTCTCTTCGACAGGGTTATATGAGTGTTGGTGAATACATTGAGAAGTTCGAAGAGTACTTGATCCGTTGTGAAGCTGATGAGTACCCCATACTCACCCTTGCTCGATTTAAGATGGGCCTCCATTCTGACATTAGGAGAAAATTGCTCGCCAAGGACATAGACACTCTTGAACAGATGTATCAAGTAGTGTTGGAGGTCGAGCAATACCTCAAAGCATCTGTGGGAGGTGGTTTAAGTCTCCTGATTCTGGTGCCAAGGCCAACCTTTCTGGGGATAAACCTGACACTAAATATCAGTATAAGCCTTTTAGTAGCTCTCAGTCTAGGCCTAAGGATGATAAGGGTAAAAATGTTGTCGGATCTGGCTCGCGCAGAAGCGAGGCGACTAGGTGTTTTAGGTGTCAGGGGTTTGATCACTTTGCCCACCAGTGTGGCACGAAAGAAGGTACCAATGTGTTCCTTGTTGAGGGGCAAGTAGAAGTAGTGCTCTCAGAAAGTAACGGTGAGGAAGAATATGAGCCAGCAGTAGTCCCTAGTGATGAGGAAGAGGGAGCGCAAGAGTCTGCGAATCTTGCTATTATGCGTTACGCCTTTGCACAAGCAAAGAATACCGATGATTGGCAGCGCAACACGATCTCCGATACTAACACAATGTGGTGATAGGGCTGCAAGATGATCGTGGATAGCAATAGTTGTGCCAATGTGGCATCAATTGACACTGTGAGCCGTTTGGGCTTGAAACTTGAAGCCCATCCTCAACCCTATAGAGTGTCTTGGGTTGATGAAGCTTCCATTCCAGTCTCACACTGTTATCTTGTTCCTATTCAGTTTGGATTATATAAAAACACATTTTGGTGTGATATTGTTCCTATTCAATTTGAGACGTATAAACATAGGAAGCCTATTGATCTTGCCCCTACGTCACTGTCCCATAGGCCATAAGAGTCTGCAGAGTCCTTTGCGCATCACATTCATTCATTGCATTAAGAAATCAGACGAAAGATCACTTTTAGTAATGAACATTACAAATTTTCTGCAGACCAGCATAAACGTTTAAAGGAATTCAATGTAGGGGACTGTGATGGTCTGCATCAGGCCCAAGCGGTACCCTCAGGGAGCCATTTGTAATTATACGTGCGTAGCGCTGGACCATTCAAAATTATAAAATGAAACGGTCTCAATGCGTGTAGTTGCTTTTCAGGAGACCACTGATACATTGTCCGGCCTTTTGCCCAACCATCCTGATTCCTCAGATCCGTTTCTTGATTCATGGCCTCTTCTTGACCATTCTTCCCAGCCTCTACTCTCATACCTATCCTTCCCACACCTAGAGAGGAAATAGAAGATATTCTGGACTATCAGATAGTATCAACGTCGGACGGCGGGTTTCAGAAGTGCCTAATTAAGTGGAAGTCACGCCCAACTTCAGACAGTATGTGGCTCACTAAGGAGTTAATAATGTGTGCACATGGCACGAGTTTTAGGGTATATGATTTTATTATAAATAGGCACTCCCTTGTAGTCTTTTTTCTGATTGACTATTGAATAAATTTTTTGCATTTTTCTGCTTCCCTTCGAGTTGTGAAAATTCAATTAGGTGTGAAACCCTCTCTTCTTTGAATGACTAACTACCGTGATGCGAAGCCACACCCATCCCGATTCGCCCCCACCTTCTATCATCCATATTCCTCTTTTCCTACAGTCATTCCACCTGCAAATCCATCGTTATTTTGGAGCCGTTCCTTCTCTACAACAGATTTTTGGAATCTAGCCCTGCAGGAGGGCTAAAACTTCGGCGGAACACCATGCACAGACCGTAAGTCGGATCGGACTGAAACCTGGAGGGTTTATAGTCCAACCCTAGCTGACCAACCCCAAGGAGGGGGTTTTTGGGTTCGTGGGCCCCATGCACGTGCGGACTACCCTCAACACGTGTGTCGGGCGTGGCCTGCTGTCCAAACGCGAGGGCGGTCTTCAGGTTCACTCCCTCCTCTCTTTCACTCCTCTCTTATCTGATTTCCTCAACCCTAACCCTAGATTGTCGTAAACTCCCAATTTCTTTACCCTTTTTCCAACCCTAGGGTTTCCCGAATTGAAACTTGTGAATCCCTTAGATTGGGGAAATTATTTCTGTGCATGTGTAGTTGAATTTACTCTCCTTTGAGTATTGTTTGGTCTATAATTTTAATTGATTCAACCCTAGCATGTGTAGGCCGGGACCTGCATAGATTCCCCTTGATTGAGTGCTTGACTTTATGTGAGATGTGGAATTTTGTATGATTGTTTTGAGAACTTGTATGATCTAAAGCCTGGAATTACGCATATCATGTTTAAAATTTCATGTCCTGCATCATCTTGATACCTTAAACAAATGTAGCTGTATGTGCGTCTGGGACTATGAGTGGGCCCCAGGTCCAACATATGGGCCTTAGTCCACAACTCTTTCCTCCCGTTCCTCCCGTTTTATCTTTATTGTATGTTTTTCTTATTTGCCACTTAGTTTTCTTCTGTATTTTCTTCATAGTAAGGGCATATATGTCATTGTACCTTTTCCCCTCTTATTATAAATAAGAAAGGGTTGGGCGGCCCAACCCTATATGTGTTGTTTCTCTCTCATCCTTAGGTTCCTTAGACAGTTCTTGTCCTTCTTTTGAAGATTTAAAGGACAACTAGATCTTCTCATGCAATGGCTTCATTGTGAACCTGCTTTTATCCTTCTCGAATGGATAATTGGTTTTCTTCTTGTCATGGATGCCTTTTTTTTTAAAAAAAAGAATTTTATTTATTTATTTATTTTAATTTTTTTATGTTGTATCCATGGTCTTCCAAGAACCAGATGGCTCGGCCCAGTTGGGTAGTATCTTTTTGGCCCTTGATCCTAAGTTGGAAGAGGCTGATAGTCTTAAGAAATTTAGGCCTATTAGTCTTTTGGGTAGTCGTTACAAAATTATTTCTAAGATGTTGAACCAAAGTTTGAGGATGGTACTTCCCAAGGTTGTTTCTCCCTTTCGGAGTGCTTTCATCTCCGGGGGTACAAATCCTTAATAGTTCCTTTTCTGGCATGCCACCAAGTCTGGAGTGTTCTCCGTTCGGTCCTACTTGCAGATGTCTCAATAGTTGTCACACCACCCTCACGTGGTCTTACATCATTCCAAAAGTTGTTGCCTTTGCCTGGCTCCCTGGGAGTAACAAAATCTAACCGTTAATAATCTTTGCAATCAATCTACGATCCTACCTAATGTGTGTCTTTTGTGCTTAATAGCCGAGGAATCGGTAGACTGTTTGTTCATCCATTTCTTGTTTTCCAGAATCGTCTGGTCCGGTATTCTTCGATGGCTGGACGTTTCTTGGGTGATGCCTATCTCGATGGACTATCTCTTCCGCTCATGGCGTACTAAGGGAGGAGGCGACTTGAGTAAATCTAGATGGAAGGTATCCCTGCCTGCTGTCCTATGGTCCTCTGGTTTTGGTATTCGGTCTTGTCTTGTGGGTTTTTCTTGTTGTTTTTGTTTTTGTTTCGTCTTTTGGCCTAATAAAATTCATCATCTTGCAAAAAAAAAAAGGGTCCATCCATACATCCTCGCTATATTTCTTTCCAAAATATAAACTTTTTTCTTCTTTTGATTTTCTCTCTCATTCTCTCTCTCTCTCTCTCTCTCTCTCTCTCTCTCTCTCTCTCTCCTTAAATGAATTTTCTCCAATGGATTAAGTTGAAAGGTATTGTCGAGTTGGTAGTTCTTCACACACGGAAGATATCCCGGCTTTGTTCATGGAGTTGGATGTTCTGTGCACACAGGAAGACATCCCAACTTCGGCAATTTCATTATTGTGCCTTCGGAATCAAAATTTTCCTACTATTTCCTCTGCTGATATTTTTAGACCTCTTCCATGTACCATTCTCCTGTTCTAAAATATTTTGCCTTGTGGCTTAGCAGGCACTTAACCTGTCGTAGCCTCCTCTTTTTTTTTTTTTTTTGGTCCAATCATCCACTGGAGCATCTTTTTCATGTCACATGGTTCTCTCCTGCCATTTTATGTCTATAGGAAGTCCACTTCTCATTGGCATGAACAATATGGTTTCACAGGGGGCTGAGGAACTCTCTAATGGCAATTGATGCACTAACATGCTGCCAATGGACAGCAAAGAACCGCCATCTGTAGAAGTTTTGGACATGATTTGGGCTAAATATGAGCTGTAAATCTAGTTAATTATGGGCTGGAACAGGATGCCTGGTAATGGTGAGGATTGACTACTTGGTTTGGGCCACTGGTTTGGACAACCATGGTTGGGATGGGGTCACTGGATTGGACGCACTGTAAATTTTCTGGGACGGGATTTATGGTGGTTGATTTGGCGTATTTGGCTCCCCCAAGTAGTTGGGATAAGGCTTAGATGATGATGATGACTTCTGTATGTTTGGCTGGTGATGGACAGATTTTGGTCTTAAAAGTCCCAGAGAGCCAGCCACCTGTACTGCTCCATCCCAAATATTCTGCCAATGATTGAAGACACTTTTTAACATGCCTTTGAAACAAACAGCTGTTGCATCTCCTCCAAATGCCCCACCAATGACCATTGACTTTTCAGTCTGTCTTATATAGTGAGAGTTTGGTTCTGCAATTTGGATTTACCTCCGTGAAACTGTGAAATTTTCCAATTTGAATATATTTTTTTTATTTGTTTGTCCGTGGCTTTAAATTATCCAATTACAGAATTTTAATCTTAACTGGTTTTCAACACTCCTTTGCATTTATGGAAGTTCATTGATCTATGTAAGCCGCACTCCAATTACTGTAAAAGCTTCACATACTGCATTCCAACAATCCAACTCCCCTTGTTTCTATTCAACTGTTATATTTTTGTATCTTATTCTTCTTACACCAACTCTTTTTTAGTTGTATTATAGAGTCCAATGTTATTTTCTTTAAAGTAACTTAAAAGATGTATGCATGCTTTGTAACAGGCAATGATGGTAGTTTGTGATTGGGAACTTGCTGAAGCTCGGAAAAGGGATGCACTTGATCGGGCTAGGGTACGTGGCGAGGAACCACCAGCTGAAGTACTTGCTGAAGAAAGGGGCTTGCATTCGAACATTGAAGCAGATGTCAAGAACCTGTTGCAAGGGAAAACATACACCCAGTTGGAGGCAATGCAGAGTCAGATTGAGTCTCAGATGCGTTCTGGTACAGCCAAGGTAGTTGAGTATTGGGAAGCTCTTCTGAAACGCCTTCATATATTCAAGGCAAAGGTATATGATGCTCCACTATTTCTTTTTGTGTACTGGACTGGGAACTAAATACATGAAATAGCATTAGGCGGTCATCTGTTACTAGGCTATCTCCTTTTTTCAGAACTAAGTCTTAGCATTTTCATCATTGAAGTTGCCCGAGTACATATACCAAATAATGGTTCCATAGAAAACTTTGTGCATTTCCGTATCATGTGGCTGAAGTTTTATACATGCTAGAAAAGAATTCTCTAGTATCTTGGTTAGTCAAGAAATGGAATAGGTTTAGAATGAGTTCTTACTTGTCTTTCACTAGTTACCTCCTCTTCATTCATAATAGCTACTTCTATTGTAGCCCTGAAGTCACCATATGCTGAATATTTAGACTGTTTGCTGCTGATTTTTGCAATTGAACTTCTAGAACTATAACTGCTATTTTTGGAGGATCATACTTGCTGATTCTGACGATTTTGGACTCTATTTTTCTAGATGATTCTGTTTTAGCCTCCTTTTGGCCTTATGGAGAATTTTGAGATCCGTTGTTAGATTTTGGATCTTGCATATGGATGGGACTTGCTGCAATTTCTTTGATTCCTCATCATTGCCCTATTTTGTTTGTTCATGCTCCTGAGTGTTCCAAGTTGGTTAGGATTTACAGAAAGGCCAGAATCCCAAGAATGTATTGTCCACATATGAAATGAATTGAATCTTTTTGGCTATAGTTGAAAAAAAAAAAATTAAAAAAAATTCAAATGCATTCCACACTAATCCTTCATAAACAGAGCCTCATACATATGAAAGATTATAATAGCTTGTATTTTTATTTTTTTTAAGTGTTGGGTAGGAGTCCTGCCATACCCTATTTTATCCATCGAAAAAAAAAAATATGATAGGAACCAGCAGAATGATTTCGTTTGTGGGCGATGAGATGGGTCCTGTCTTTCTATTTGTTGTACTTGAGTGTTTGTGATTGTTACCTCCATTTCATCCCTAATTGAGTGAGATATAGCTGAAATATTACCCATCAGGGAACTTCGGAGATGAATATTTCAGCGATTCTTGCCTTTTCTACTTGTAGTTTCTTAGCATCCATATTTTACTGTTTTCTCTTTTCTTCTTGTAATCGTCATTCCCTTTAACATTAAGTTATACTTTGGTACCAAAGGGCCCATAATCCATTGTACTTGTTCTTAGAGTCCGGATGAAAGAATCCTGCTTTTAGTGTTTCCATGATTCTTATTTTGTATCAGTCTTAGTTGATTCATGGTTTTTTGACTGAAATATCAGCTAAGTTGCTTCTATTGCAGGCTTGTCTAAAGGAAATTCATACCAATCTGCTGCGCAAGCATTTACAGCGCTTAGAGCATCCTGTGGAATCTGAACCGCACTTGGACACAGATCATGATTCAAAACGTGAAGAGGAAGATACTATGGATGATGTGGAAGGTATTGTCTTTCTCAATCTTGGCTCCATTTATTTGGATTTGGTTATGGATGCATGCTATTTGTGGTGTTTTAACTAAAATGCCTTACATTTCAGAAGCTCAGCCTTACTCCCCTGAACCCATAATGGCTGAACCAACAAATGAGATGGAGGAAGAGCCGGGTTCATTTTCACCGGAGTTGATGCATGCTGAAGATAATGAAGATGCAATAGACCCTGAAGATGATCGGGTTGAGCTGGTAATGTTATTTCATTGCTTGTCACTTTGTGTACTATTTTGCTTAGGCTACATACAAGTAAAATGTCATAGGAGTCAACTGTAACCTATGGAAAGGTAAATGGTAATAGTAATAGTAATAGTTACTTCTCATCTCTAGAGCCCGTATCCGCTCTCACTTCGTTTCCAGTGTTTCCCACTTTGACTGGTGGAAAGACTGACCAATAGTTGGTTTGTTCTTCAGGGGGCATGACCTAATAAGGAACTGTAAAAGCAGAGGTTTGCTAGGCTCACAAATGTTTTAAGGGAGCCCATCTACACACTGCCACATATTCCAATGTGGCTGACATGCAGGTGGATCACACTGTTAGGATGCTCTTGCCCCAAATAGGCAGCAGGTCTACCCATCACGTGGGTCACAACATTAGAAACAATGGACAACTTGGAAAACCTTGGCCAATTTTTTTAAGCAATACTTTTGTCTCATAAATAGTAGCCCACCTGATTAGCAGAACAGCCTTGTTTCTGAACAAGGACATCTGCCCATTGGGAACCACCTGATAGACAGGTTTGATCTCACACTCTTGTCCTAAGTTGGCCCATGTGATGACGTGTACATGGGCTTCCTTATAGACATCTGATGGTGAAGTAGTCAGTAGGTAAAGCCTGATGGTTACATTTCCCATTATATCCAAAGGTGTGAAACTTAATTTTGTGGGTTTGAGTTTTTAGTTGCATGTCAACATTGACACATGCCATGTCCAAGTGGACCCCACCGACTATGCTGCAGGACTGATCAATATTTTTATAAACCTGCATGGGAGATGTTTTACAGGGTGCACAATGTGATGTCACTGTGAAAGGCCTGTTATTTGTCTGTCAGCTGATTTTGCTTTTGTTTTCCCCTATGAATTAATTGCACAACCTACAAATGCAGAAAATCATCATTAATGGGTGCAGCAAGTGCGAGCAGGCATCACCCTTGGGAACAAAAGTATCATGGGAAACATTGGAAAGTACTGCATGTATCATGTGATGTATCATGATATGAGGGAAAAACTGCAGAAACTTTAGGAAAATGGTGGAAATTTTCAGTGAAACTTAAGACGTTAAAGGAAACACGATTACCTACTAACAATGTTCCAAATATTGGTGATATCATCAGTATTGCCAAGTCAACAATTCTAAAACTGCTGGCAGTATAAATATTTATAAATATCGGCTAATCCTTGGTGATATTATCAATATCAGCAATATTTTGAAAAGAATCCCTCATAAAAGTTCCCTGGTATCGGCGATATCATTGATAACATCCATGATGCTAGGGAAACATCCAAAAATAGGAAAAATCACATGGGTACCGCCTCACATGGGCCGCCCACCCTGAGCGTCCTTGCATCCCACAGGCAACCCTACTCAAGCCCGGTGTGAAAATGCCCCTGCATTAATCACCCCCGGTGAGGAGTCTCGAACACGAGACCTCCCGCTCTGATACCAATTTGATGCAGGACAATTAACCAATTGCTCTAAAAGCTCGAACTGTTAGAGCATGGCGAATCAATCCCTTTATTTCATAGCCCAGGCCCCACATCTCATGGGTTAGGACCTCGGCCGAACCCCCCTCATGGGCCCCAAATCACATGGGTACCGCCTCACACGAGCCAACCCCCCTCCTCCTCCTCCCCCCCCACCCCCCACGTGTGTCCCTACACCCCACAGGCAACCCCACTCGAGCCCGGTGTGAAAATGCCCCTGCATTATTCACTCTTAGTTTTTATTGAATCAAAGTTTCGATTTGGGGGGAAATCTTGACCTGAAACAAAGGCGGGCTTGAACTCATAGGTGGCGAAAATTCCATAGAAACATTTTTTTTTTTGGTAAATGTTAGCATGGACTGCAATGGAAATCCATCTCTATGCATGATTCTGATGGTGTTTTTTTTTTTAATTTTTATTTTTAATAACATTGATGATTTTATTTCAAAGAGGCCAAAAGCTAAAGAATAACAAGAAAAGACAAAGAAAAGGAAAAGCTAGAAACTACAAATCTGCTGGCATGGATTTGTGGTGAAAAAATAATATTTTAGTAAAATTTTTGGTGAAATTGGTGAAATCCTGATTATTATTTTTTTAAAATTTTATATTGGGAAATATGTTTTTTTTATTGTTAATTAATGTGAAATTTTATATATTAATGAGTGTTGTCCAATCTATTAATTGGCTACAAATTTTATATATTTATTTTAAATTGATTTTTTCAACAACACGTATTGTTGTTTTTTTGCAACATTTTGGTTCCTACATGTATAAACATGTGTCTTTTAGTGCTGTTCAAGAAAAGAAAAGAAATAAAGAAACAATTTTCTTTTAGTGTCACAGAAAGTTTTATTGAAAAAATTCCACCTTTTTTTTCCCCAATGTTTCCCTCAGGCATCAATATTTTTCCGAGTATCGGTGATAATATTAGCGATACAAATACATGTTTCTGTATCCTTGGTCATCAATACATGTAACGATACCGATACTCTGGACACTGCCTACTGAGGACTGAAAACATAACAAAAAGAGGGGGAAAAAAACTGAAATACTGTATAATAGTTTTCCATTGTCTAGGAGTCAACAATCCACTGTCTTAAAAAACTATGCTGGGAAATTCCTCTACAATCACAGTTTCTCCACCAAATGTGTTTTGATGAGAAAAGCGCTAGTGGAGTTGTTAAAACAAAACTACAAAGAGAAACTCCCCCCAAAAAAGGGCTAAAAATACTTCTTTTTATTTTATGTTTTTTTTTTTTTCTTCCTGGTCTTCATTGATTTACATTGTTTTCAGTTGAATTTCACAAAAATGCATAAATGGCTATTCTTATTTATTTATTATTATTTTTACGATAGGGTGTCCCTGCCCCTTTTTAAGGCGGGACAATCACCAGTAAACCACTTGCATCGGCTAATCCAACGAAGGGGAATTTCTGTCAAAAATATATCAACAAAAATTTCATGATATATTAGCGTGTATGAGAATTTTTATATTCCTGGATGGTTTCATATTGCTGACATTTGATACTGGAAATATTGGTTGATACATTGAACACTGGTCTGGTCATGATGCCTCAATCAATTTTGGATAATTTGTCCAATGCTGGGAAAACCACCATCTTTTCGAGATGTGGTTATTTGGTCCCCATGGGCATAAATGTCAGATACTCTGGAATTTGAGCTTCTTACAGGTGGCCTGATCTATTTGTCTGGAAAGAAATTACAAAACTTCAGCAATAAAAGCGATAGTTTGCGTGAAGCAATTCATAGATCAGTAGAAAATTTTTCTCATCATATGGTTAAGGAGTTAGCAGGCTACGGGAATATTGAATTTATGGTGTGGTTTAGTGGTTTTCGTTAATAATCTATAAGTCTTTTGTCCTGTTGGGGATTGTTTCCTCACCAATTTCAGCTTTGCATTTTCATGATCTCTCCTATCAATTAAAAAAAAAAAAAAAACCTAGGAGTTTGAATCTGCATTAACTTTGTCATCATCATCATTGGAGCCTTATCCCAATTAATTGGGTTGGCTACATGAATTCACTTCCGCCATTCCACTCTATCAAGGGCCAGGCCTTTAGCCAGACCATAGGTCAAAGTCTCGTGATGAAGGTCATGGCATAAGTTTTACTCTGGCCATCAACCTGACGCAACCTTCTCCTTTATCTGGGCTGGGGGACCAACAATGAGAGCACAAAACTCCCATAGGTGCAATGTAACAGACCAGAATTTCAAACCTACGTTTAACTTATGGTATTGAAGCACAGCACCATTGCTTGCCATGTTTTAACAGAACTGTGAAGCTCTTTGGATAAACTGAAGCCGACAGCCGATGCTCTGTGCTTTTTATTTGACAGGAAAGGAAACGTGTTGCTGTGTTAGAAGAACAGCAGAGACGGCTTCAAGAAGCAATGGCGGTGAAGTCAGCTCAGCCTGAAGATAACATGGAGATGAAAGTGATGAAAGCAATGGGAACCATGGAAGAAGGCGATGCAGTATTCGGCTCTGGAGCTGAAGTTAATCTGGAGTCACAGGTTTGCAAGAACCACCGCTATTTTTCATTTTCCTGAGGTTGACTATGTTTGGAAAATCCAAGTTCTCAAATCTTCAATTCCAGAGAATCAAGATTCAGCAGGCATCATGCCTGCCACATCAGATTGTTCTTGTTGTTTTACTAAGAGCACAGCTATCCAACAAGTTTGAAATCCCCTACTACGGGCTTCTTGGTTTTGAGGCCCTCTCACTGCAAAACAACCAGATAAATTTGAGTTGGCATGGCAGGTCCATAGTTAGCAAAACTCTGTTTTAAACTCCTTATTTTTGGAAGAAATAAAAACTCATATAATTGATTTAATGTTTTAAACTCCATATATTTTGAAAGGTAGGGAAGAAAAAAACATTTTTTAGGTGAACTGAATTAAACGCATTTTATTTAAAAACTCAATTTTAAGGGAAAATTAAAAAATATATATAGATTGATGGTCGTCACCCATTGATGAAATCGAGTAGAATGTGAAAATTTTTAGTAGGGATGGACTAATTTATTTGGGGATTACTTGAAAATGAAGGATTTGAGAGAGGCAAAGAACATTCGACCATCTATATACATCATTTCACATACAAGTAGAATTTTCATTTCACATAAAGTAGAAATTCTAATTATTTAAACTATATATCTATATATATGTGTGTGTGTGTGTGTGTGTGTGTGTGTGTGTGTGGTACACATCCACATATATAGCCATGTTTTCTTTTCACCCTTTGTCTTCGAGTCCAAACTGTATTAAATCTGAACTTCTCATGCTCCAAATTTTTAGCCTTTCCGTTTTTTACTGTATTTTTAACAATTGAAATTGAATTAAGCATGAACCTTACCTGTGTCCTTTTTTCTTATATACCGTATTGCCAACTATGGGCGAGTGCAAGGCACGCCAAGTCTGGATTTTATGAAAAATCGAGATTTTCAACTGCAATGGGTTGGCCTTGGGTTAGTAGTGCTGAAATGTTGATTTGCATTCAGGTATACTGGTGGCATGACAAGTACCGCCCAAGAAAGCCCAAGTATTTCAATCGCGTTCACACAGGATATGAATGGAACAAATACAACCAAACACATTACGATCACGACAATCCTCCACCAAAGATTGTGCAGGGATACAAATTCAATATATTCTACCCTGATCTCGTTGATAAGACGAAAGCTCCTGGTTATACCATAGAGAAAGATGGAAGCAGTGGCGAGACATGCCTGATAAGATTTCACGCTGGACCACCTTACGAGGACATTGTAAGTCATGCATCCTTTCTCTTTTCCCTGATCATATACATAAGACTTTAATGCATGCGATGTACTTAGCTGCACTCTCTCATGTTGTATGCAGGCATTCCGTATTGTCAACAAGGAATGGGAGTATTCTCACAAGAAGGGTTTCAAGTGCACGTTTGAGCGTGGGATTTTGCATGTCTATTTCAACTTCAAACGCTACCGGTACCGTAGATGATGCTGGGCCCCAGTGAGGTTTGCATTCTATAATCTATCAGAGGCACTTCTCAGTAGGGGATTCTGGTATGTCCTCTACATGAATGGATCATGTGCAGCAGTTTGTAATGCTTGATGGATGGGACGTATTTATTTCCCTACAGTAAGAGCTTTTGTAAAGAAGAAAAGTAAATCTTTAAAGTTTCAGCTATTTCAACTTTTCCATCCTGTAATGGTGTCTTCACAGCTACCCCATTTACGTTATATGACAATCATACTACCTCCCCTTCGGTAGAGACAGACAAATATGTATCAAATGGATAAAAATACCCTGAGTCTTTGAGTTCGTTTTGCCCGAGTGTGTGGGAGTAGCCATTATGTGTAGATGACATCCAACCTGTGAGTCTCCAAGTTAGCTCTTTAAATAAAAAATAAATAAATGGACTCCCAAAAAATCATGGTAACCCAATAATCAGGTGGGCTGCGGCACAGAGGACAATGGACGACTACCCAATAATAATAATAATAAAATGGCCCACCTGATGGTTAATCAGCCAGATTTTTGTCCCATTTGCATGGCGGAGTGACCATGTTGATAGCCATGCCAAGAGGCCGCATTTCCGGACTCCTTGTATGGTGTTTTCCACAATGAATCATTGAAACAGGGAATGCAGGGTTTGTTTCCAGTCTCCCGTTTGTTTGATTTTCATGGTCTGCGCCTTTGAACATTTGAACAGCTGTTTGGCTGGGCCAATTTTAAATAAATTGCATCATTCAGCTGATCTAAAATGTTTTCACAGGTGGTTTGAGGCCGACTAAATGGGCAGAAGCCAAAACATTTTTGGGGTCCAGTGGACAGATTATAATTGAATTTTACATTAGTTGGATCATATTAACCATCTGTTGAGCTCGGACTGCCACACATTAACTTGAAACCATCCATTGGATGATCATCAGCTTGATGGATAGGATCGCCTGATCATCGTGGCTTTTTGGGGGCATTTACACTGGAACTAGTTATTTGTACGGTTTGGATCTGTATGAAATGATGTGCGGTGGATGACGGGCTGCACCTGCCTCTTCCAGAACCTTAGTCAAGTGTTTGTAGAGTA
This sequence comes from Magnolia kwangsiensis, assembly GCA_037074715.1. NCBI lineage: Eukaryota > Viridiplantae > Streptophyta > Magnoliopsida > Magnoliales > Magnoliaceae > Magnolia > Magnolia kwangsiensis. The sequence continues at coordinate 49,081,826 of CM073575.1, read as the reverse complement.
TTGTTGGTTGTGGATTGGCCAGTGCACCAAACGTCTCTCCCAGATGGAAAATCAACCGCTTAGTAGATGGGCCAACAAATAGACGATTAAGAAAGAAATCCACTTACTCTTCACTGGTGTTGACAAGTGAACGGACATCTCTAGCCTTTAGTGGTGGATGTCATGTACTGTCAGATAGGGCTGTTAATGGGCTAGGTTGGCTGGAGAAAGGGCTGGGCGTGAAATTTTGGCCCGTTTAGGATTTCAATGGCATTCATGTCATGGACAATAATGCACGAGCACTTAATGAACAGCCCACATCTGTCAGGAAAATGGGTGGCCATGCTCGGGATTGGGCTTTGCATAATCATCACAGACCGGCCGGGCGTGTTTGTTCTGCCCCTTATGGCCTGGGCCTGGATCGTGCTTAGAGGCTTTTACTTGGCGGGTCTAAAAAAACGAGTGCCACTAATGCACGCCATGGCCATCTATCATGTGGGCCGCACCATGGATTAGTGCCGGGTTCTAGGCCATCTATCAGGTGCGCCACGCTATGGATTGATTTGTGCCCGGTTCAAGGCCATCTATCATGCGAAACCATTCATTAGAGTGAACATGGCAGTGAAAAGGGGAAAAAGAACGTGGACGGCAGGATTCGAACCTGCGCGGGCAAAGCCCACATGATTTCTAGTCATGCCCGATAACCACTCCGGCACGTCCACCTCCGGGAAACTTTCTCTTTTAGAAAATACTAATTATTTAGTTTAGTGATATTCTCTTTTAGCTACACTTCTGTGCTTTTCAGCCATGTGTCGTAGTATATTCCACATGCAGTTTCTTACGTAATTCGTGAGTCATCATCCATATTTCAGTTTCGTGGGACCCTATCCATGCGAGGGCCCCCAAGGCAATCGCAGAATGCGTATCCATGCATTCATCATGGGAACCCCACTATGCAAATGGAGCCGTTTTGGCAACCTTAACTACTAAACTTTAATGCTTTATGTCAATGCTGCCAAAATTAACATTCGAATGGAACTTGATTATTGTATTTTTATAATTGCATGCTTTATTTCGGAATCAAAGGAAATACGATGATGTAAATGAATTCCAAAACTAATAGAATATTTCATGATGATTGTTCTCTCATTCTCCCTTTGTTATTATTAAATAAAATCTCTTCAAATAAAATATCTTTGATTCGTGTTGAAGCAAAATGACAACTCTGTTAGGGAATTTAATTCAATATTAACTTAGAAATTATCTGAAGAACTTTTATCATTATTTAGCGTCAGAGCGATGCCAAAATGGTGTCTCTACTAGGGAACATCCTCCCTTCATCTCCAAAATAAAGTATAGCTTTGTTCGGCTTTCAATGCTAACATATTGTTGTTCATAACAGGAACTACATTTTTTCTCCAATTGCAATGGCTTCTCCTTCGAATGACATGGTCTTTTACTTTGAGACTGATGGGTCTCCTGTCAACCATGTACAAACTCCACAAACACCTGGTAAACACAAGTAAATGAATACAACTAATGTTGAACTAACCAGTCAAGAAATAAGTTTACAAGCGATGGAAGGTAATAATGAAGAGGTCAAGCGACCATAGACAATTCTTGAACAGATAGAAGATGAAGGGCAACGGACAGTCGATGCATGATGGGAAGTGAATTTGGGAACATAAAAGAAACCCCAAAATACCTATATAAATGCTAGTCTGTCAGAAAAAGAAGTCGATCAGTGCATTGAATCATTAAAAAAAAAAAAAAAACAAAGATGTGATCTGATGGACATATGCAAATATGTCTAGTTTGGTAAGAAACTGGTTAAACAGGAACAAAGAGGATTCCATCCCGATTTAATGCCCCTAATAGAAGATGAAGTGAATAAACTAATTAAGGTTAGTTTTATAAAGTCAAGTATCTTAAATGGATCTTTAATATCGTCCCTGTAAAAAAAGAAGAGTGAACATATTAGAGTGTGCGTCGACTTCAGACACTTGAATGAAGCATGTCCGAAGGACGACTTCCCTCTGCAAATAACAGAGTTATTAATCGACAGTACAATAAAGTACGCGGTTATATCCTTTATGGATAGGTACACAGGTTATAGTCAGACATGCATGGCCCTCGAAGACAAAGAATCTACGATGTTTAGAACATCTCTGGGAATATATTGTTATAAATTCATGCCTTTTGGACTCAATAACGCTGGTGCTACGTATCAAAGGGCGATGCAGAACATTTTGCAAGATATGATGCATAAGCATGTAGAATGCTATGTCGATGACCTAGTGGTCAGATTAGGCGATCATGATGAACACCGAGAACACCTATCTTCAGTATTTCGTCGGTTCATAAAGAAACATTTAAAAATGAATCCGACTAAATGTGCATTCGACGTATTGTCTGGTAAGTTTCTTGGGTTTGTTGTGAGGCATCGAGGGATTGAGATTGATCTGGGAAGGATTAAAGCCATTCAGGAGATGCCACCCCTGAAAACGTTAAAAGAACTTAAAAGTTTACAAGAAAAGCTGGCATATATTTGACGTTTCATCTTGAACTTAGCAGAGAGGTGTCAACCATTTCCTCATCTCGTAAAAAGGGGGGTAGAATTTATATGGGATCAAACATGTTAGGATGCGTTTGATTCTATCAAAGAATTATTGAAACAACCTCTGGTACTGACAACACCTATGAAGGGCAAACCTTTGATCCTATATATCGCCGTAGGCGAGAACTCTTTAGGAACCCTATTTTCTCAATGCAATGAATAAGTACCCTCTATTATCTAAGCAGAACCCTAATAGGGGAAAAATGTAACTATTCGCCCATTGAGAAAATATGTTTGGCTTTGGTGTTTGTCGTGCAAAAATTACGACACTATTGCCTTTCCCATGAGATAACCTTGATATCTCGAGCAAATCCAATTAAATACTTGATGACAAGACCAATGTTGTCCGGAAAACTAACCAAATGGATACTGCTTCTTTCTGAATACACGATCATTTATGAACCATTGAAGGTAATAAAAGGGCAAGCAATTGCCGATTTTCTAGCAGCACATTCAATTCCAGAAGACGAGGAAATTTCTGACGAGTTACCAGATGAACAAGTATTGATAGTCGAATATCTAACTCATGGCAGATGTATTTTGACGATGCCTTCCAAGCATTAAGAGCCGAAGCCGGAGCCAGAGCCAGAGTAATATTCATCAATCCTCAGGGCAATCTAATTCCATATTCATTTACGTTGGGACAAACATGTACCAACAATGAAGCTGAGTACATGCTCTCATCATAGGATTGGAAATAGTGCACGGGATGAACATATAAGTCGTACAAATCTATGGTGATTCCAAGCTGGCGATAAATCAATTAACAACAAATTTCGAAATAAGGAAGCCAGAATTAGTGCCCTACCGTCGACGAGCGCAACAATTACTGGAAGGTTTTCACAACGTCGAAATCAAGCATGTATCGCGAAATGAAAATACGAGAGCAGATGCATTGGCTAGTTTAGCCGCAACCCTTTCTTATCATGATAAACGTCTCCTCCAGATCATGATTGAAGAATGAAGATTCTTACCGTCAGCAGAATTCTTAAAAGAAATAGCCGAAACACTAACAGTTTCCTGTCTAGAAGTTATTGTAAAATATTAGCGTCAACCTTTCATTAATTACCTCAAATATGGGATCTTAGTGGAAGATTGGGTTTTGAAGTCGCAAATTAAACAAAGATCAAATAGATTTATTATGCATAATGAAGTCTTATACAGAAGATCTTACAATGAAATGTTGTTACGTTGTCTAGATATAGAAGAAGCAAATCATGTATTATAGGAAGTACATTTGGGAGAGTGTGGAGTGCATCAAGCAGGTTGAAATTTATTACATCGCGTGCCCCGTATGGGATACTAGTGGCCTTTCATGTTTAAACATGCAATAACTTATGTAAAATGATGCCACGAATGTCAAATGCATTGTAATATTATACACATACCCCCGAGGATCTACACCAGCTAATAACCTCATGGTCATTAGCGGCTTGGGGATTGAATGTCATTAGTCCTATAAATCCTCCATCATTTAGAAGGCGTCAATATATTCTGGCGGCGACAGATTACTTCTCTAAATAGACGAAGGCAGTCACATTATGTAACATTAAAGAAAAGGACGTTACCAATTTTATTCGTCATGCGATCATTTATCGCCATGGAATTTCAAAGAAAATTATTCTTGACATTGACACTCCTTTCAAAAACAAAAATATAGAGAAATTATGTCAAAAGTTTGGTATTCACTATTCATTTTCGACGCCATATTATCCGCCGACTAACAGATTGGTAAAAGCCTTCAATAAGATGATAGTCAAAATTCCAAAGAAAATCGTCATAGAAAATAAACAAGATTGGAATGAGAAATTACAAGAGGCTTTATGAGCCTATCGAACGACTCACCGAACAGTAATGAAAGCTACACCTTATTCACTGGTGTACGGAGTCGAGGTCGTTATTCTAATCGAAACACAAGTCGCATCGCTCAGAATTGCGGTACATGAATCAATAACCGATGATGAAAATGCTAAAATAAGGTTTATGGAATTAGATACTCTAGATGAAAAGCAGTTAGCAGCATAACAACGACTAGAATTATATCAGGCACGAATATCCACTGCTTATGACAAGAAAGTCACATACCACTCATTCAAGAAAGGCGACATAGCAATGATGTTAAAAAGGCCCACTGTGGTTACTCACAGAACTGAGGGCAAATTCAATTCTAAATGGGATGGACCATGTGTCATTACAGAAGTATATTCTAACAGAGCTTATCGAGTAATAAATTAGAATTGATAGGGTATTGTAATAATTGATAGGGTATTGCAATACCCGTAAACACTCGATTCATCAAGAAATAATATCCTTGAAGAAGAACAAAAGTTTTGATTGTCACGGATTATAGAGGAAATTTGTCCCAATGAAAAAGGGGTAGTACAAGTACAGCTTCACAACTACAAAAAGTTCTCCATAAAACATATGTTCTCGCTGGAATGTTATTTTAAATGCAAAACATGTTTGCAGACATATTATCATTTCAAAAACTTTACAAAGGCTTTTTCGATTGACATTTAATAATAACAAATGATGATAAAGTGATGATCAAAATGATCTCTGATAATGACAATGACGATATAAAGATTAATGGTTAGCAAGCGATCGGCAAAATGGCAAAAGTATATCGGCCTCGGCAAAATGGCAAAAGTATATCGGCCTCATACATATATCGTCAATTATCACCACTATGAAAATCTCGTCGATTATCGCCATTATCTTTCATCAACGTCGTCATCAATCATTGTTAATTACGAAAATATCATTATAAAACATTAACGTACATTGCGATATTGTGATATTGCCTATCGCGAAGTAATATTACAAATTACTATTGATCTGATTGTCTGACTTCGATAAGAAGAAATTATCATCGTCATTAAACTATTATTATCTATGGTTACTGACAAGGTGACATTATCACCAAAGAATTAGACTGAACGATATTTTTGCCGAAGTTATTATCAATATCAGCGGAACTGAAATTATTATTTCGGTAAAAAGACATCACTGTCAAACTATCATTATCATTGACCATTGCTAAAATAATGTTTTCGCCTCTCGTTGAATAACAATCATCGCCAACCACATCAAATAGACTATACTGGTAAGATGATGATTCATTATTTACGGCAGCGGTGAGTGAGCGCCCATAGAGGTAAACCATGCGTAAGCCCTATTATCAGCAATGGTGATATATCATTTACAGCAGTGGTGAGAGCGGTGAGCGCCCATGGAGGCCAACCATGAGTAAGCCCTATATTATCAGCAATGACGATATATCATTTACAACAGTGGTGAGCGCCCATAGATGTCAACCATGCACAAGACCTATCATATCAGCAATTCATCAAATATCATGCGGGCAGCAGTGAAATGCCGGTGGCCCTAAAAAGCTCATGAATACAATCACATGCTTAGACCCATGCAGGCAGTGGAGAGAGCCAGCGACTTAAAGTTCGTAAGGTCCAACCGTGCGTAAGACCAATGCTGTCTGTTTAGCTTCTGGTAACGTCATGAGGGAAGGTGAGAGAAAATGCACTCTTATGAATGGGTCAGACCTTATAGGCGAAGAAAGCAGGTTGCAGTGTGTGCTATTTGGCTTGTCCATAGATAGGCCAATCGTGTGTAAGACCCCTTAGGTTCTTGACTTGATTTTAGTAATAACTCATGGGGAAAGGTTGAACTCTAGACTAGCTACCCCCTCCTTGATGGACCAACTACCTTGTATCTGGTACCCAGATAGGTAGCCTTGTGAGCCCCGTGAACTCTAGAGAGTTACTGCAAACCAACCCTGTGCATAAAACTTACCGAGTTCATTGCCCTGGTAGCCTCACTGGGCCGCTCTTATGGATTGCGGTTTGTGAACTCTCCGGCTGCAGTGGTTCATTGAACTCTTAAGAGTTATAGAGACCATTCACATAAGTCCACCTACTCAACTACTTAAGAGCTTAAACTGTGTGTGCTCCACTATTAAAGAGCTTAAATTGTCTATGCTCTGCGACTCAAGAGCTTAAACCGTGTGTGCTCCACTACTCAAGACCTTAAACTGTATGTGCTCCACTACTCAAGAGCTTAAAATGTGTGTGGCGCTTTATGAACTGACTAAACTCCAAAATAGTACCACCTATCAAAGATAAACGCCATTTAGAGAATAAAACATGCTCCTGATATATTATATTTGCCCATTGCTCATCATGATAAAATGAATCATTGAAATTCTAAATGAGCATGCGGGAAAACTCAATGTGTATGTATATTCATCATGTTAAGCTCTTGGATTATAAAAATATGCAAATATTTGCAAAACATTTATGTTTAGAAATTGCTATGAAATGATACTAAAATTATAAAACATTGATGAATAACAATTTATGAAATACTACATTCCTTCTTGAATGTCCAAAGCTAACATGTATTTCTGTAATATCTGTTTAAATTGAATTTGAGCTACAACAGTATTAAGCTTAGCATCAATCACAAGCCTAACATGATCAGGAGTGTTCACTAATTTTTTCTCCAAAAGGTTAATGGATGACTTATCCTCTCAAAGAGCCGATCTTTCAAAATTAATGATATCAACGTTCTACTTGATATTGTCTTTGATTTTATTCATCTTTAGCTCTTCCTCATGTTTTTGAGCCTTGAGAACAACTATTTTCTCATTTATAGCTGCAATAGTTTTCTTTTCAATTGTTCTTGAAGAGAAGCATCCTCCTTATTGCAATTGGAAATGATGGATGAAGTCCTGAAGACTTTGTCTTTAAGAAGCAGTAATTCTTTCTAACAATTAAGGATGTCTGATGCAACACCCATACTACAAGTTGATTCTAGTCACTACCATGAAGTATAGAAACGAATCAAAGTATCGTGAAAAGTCGTAATATCAATTCTGGCCTGTTTCGTAGAATTATCCAAAACTGCTAAAGTATCTATAAGGAAAGACCATTGTTCTTGATTCTGAAATGTACGAGCTATAATCAACAAAGCATCTTGCACTGCCGTAAGTTTATGAGAAGGAATCTCCTTTAGCAAAGATATATCTGACAATAGATCTATTACACTGGAACTTGCTACATTGCTTGATGAAGAGACAACTGCAAAGATATAGAAGAAAAATGAGGATATGGAAAATTGGCATTATAGACATTATGCATAAAAGAGGTGATATAAGATGAAGTATAACCATTGCAAGAATAAAAAGTGCAGAGGTTAACATGGATGAAGTTCTCGTCTCGACAAGCATAGAGACGGGAAAGACAGATGACCCTTTGTTACCATTCCCCTCAGAAGATTCCTTTCCAACATGATCTTCGATTATAACTTGTTTATTTTCTTCTGAAGAGAATGACGACCTTTTTCCGTTTCCCTCATTTCCGATGTTGTAGGAATGGTGTCTTGAAGAATCTGCAACGGTGGAAGAGGTTAAAATTGCAACTGTATATAAGTATGAAGATCATCATCTTTCCCCGTTTGATTTGGTACTCCGGTTGCACATGGGTCGTCTTTTGAACTCTCTAAAGGAGAGCCAAATGCTATCTGTCCTTCAAGAGTGTTGGTAGGCTTTATTTCATAAACGGGATCCTCCAAAAAAATTTCTCACAAATTTTACCAGAAATGGGGGCATGATCTGTTTCTTCAAAATAACATATGCCTTGATCTGTCCTATAATTCTTCACATGAGGTGGAAGGATCCATATGGCATAGTCAACCAGACGACAACTGTGCACCAAGAAATACTGATGAGCCCACCACCTCATCCAGCAATAGGAAGTGTGGACCGGATAGTTGCAGCCAGGAATCATGAAGCACGATCCCATGCATACAGTCAGAAGTTGTCTACATATCAATGCCCAATTATAAGGAACGATATCATAGCTCCTCATCATTTTTGTAACAATCTCGCAGGTGTCCGGTACCGTTTGATCTAAGCCAAATTGGCAAGCGAATCTGCTTAGATAATACGATTCACGCTAGAATTTTCCACTTTCTCTTAGTGGAAGGGTATTGGATTTGATGCAGATCAGGAATGTATGTTTACTATAAGAGATAGAATCATCATCGATAATCTCTACATATTCAAGAAAGTTAGTGAGTGAGAACTAAAAGAAGTCGATAGAGTCACTGTTCTCTACTTTCTTTGTAATCCAAGCATATGAATTTTCGATCATCTTCCTTCTTTGATAATACTGGAGAGGGAGTTGATGAGGATTCATGTAAGCTCTCTCTGAATCGGCAAAGGTCGAAGGAAAGTACACTTTAACCACCTATAAAGTAATGATAAGGAGTGTGGACTAAAGAAGGCCCGAAGATTGAGCTTTCATGGTGGACAGTGGCATCTCCAAAAGCATAATACAGTGAACAAAGAACAGGAGGTGCTAATAAATATTTCCAACCTTTTGCCATCGTGCTTGCAACCATGAAGAGTGTCGGTCTAATGGTTTCCGCCTGTTCTGAACTCAGGAGTATTACTAAGCTTAGCCAACAAGCCAGGAAAACAGCTAGTTCACAAGTGCCGCTATATTCGACAATGTTCCTGATATTCTCATGAAGAATTTTGATATCTTGATGAACCTGACCCTTAAAGATGTAAAGATAATGATGGTAGAGGTGTGATTATTAAACAAGTAATACTATATATATATATATATATATATATATATATATATAAGATGGAAATCTTGGCAAAGAGAGAAAAGGAAAGAAATGTATCGCAGGCCTCGAGAGAAATGGGCTATCCAGTTAAGGGAAGAAATCTCATCAATATGCTAGAAATTAACCATCTCTTTGAAGAGCTCGATGGCAGTGTCTAAAACTTCGAACCGAATATTCTCCATAGAAACATGAGTGAATTATTCGTTTGAAGGCACATATTCATTGAAAATATTGCCTATAACAAGAAGGCTTGTTATGTAGTGGAGATCCCATAAAGTAATACTAACCTCGCCTAAAGGAAGGTAGAACGAGTTAGTAATTGGGCATCAATGATTGAGAAAGCTTTTAAAGATAGTCATATCCCTGTAAAAATGTTCTGATGAAGTTGTAATTGCATCGAAAAGATCAATCTATTTCAGAACATCAACATGTTTCCGGACAATGGCTCTAGCCCATGCACTGTAATGATCTCGCGGTGATGAAGTGGTTCATTGCACCCTGCGCAATGGGTTTTAAGATCTGCGCAATAGGGAAGTATTGTGCGGAAATTGGGGTTCACATGTGTGGTTGCCTATAAATACCCATCTTTTCTCTTCATTTGCAACATACAAAGACTCCGGAAGCTAGCAGAAGACTAGAGAGTTCTCTAGATCTCACAAGGTATTTGAAGATACCTGTTGTGCGACGCGCAATAGGGAAACCATGCAATGGTGGACCTGGAGTTCATCATATGGCGCGCAATAAGGTTGTTGCACGCAACTTCTTGTTCGTGATTTGCGTCTTCGTGATTCTTCAAAGAGTTTGATTAATTCAAAAGGAAAAGAACTTCTAAAGGATCAAAAAGATCGACAAGGAGATATCATTTCTGCATAACAACTTCTGCATTCAGAAGATCATACCATGAATCGAAATGTTGCCAAAATTGACATTCGAACAGAACTTGATTATTGTATTTTTGTAACTAAACGCTTTATTTTGGAATCAAGGAAAATATGAGGATGTAAATGAATTTAAGAAATAATAGAATATTTCATGATGATTGTTCTCTCATTTTTTCTTTGTTATTATTGAATAAGATCTCCCTCAAATAAAATACATTCGTTTTTGTCGAAACAAGTAGTTCGTTGGCAACTCGGACTTCTCTGCTCATGGTTGGACTATCAGGTCGCTCATAGAGGTCGCATCCAACCATCAAACCCTAGATACTTACTCAGGAACGTTTTACTTTCTCTTATACGGGTCACTCTTGGTCAGTCCATTTATACCCATAACAATAGCCCCCTACTTCCATGCTTGTTCCACAAGCTCAGGAAGTAAGTCGGTGGGGACTGACACTCATGCAATGTCTTTCATTTGGGAGGTCGGATCGATTTGTCATCATTGTCGGAGAAAGGGAAAGGTGGCAAGCGCTGAGATCAAAACAACATACTCGAAGAGGTGTGCGTTAGTACGACATCCCTTCGGCTTTCGGCTAATGGTGTGTGGGTACGTGGCCTTGCCTCGGAGATCAGGTCAGAATCGTAAATGGACGGTTGCCCCGTGAAAAGTAATGTGAGCTGTAACACCTCCTCGGCTGGGGCATTAAATGTGGGCAATTACTGCTTGTAGCTGAGGACCTCTATAAAAAGAGGAAAAACGCTAGTAACCCGGCCATCTGCTTCCTCTTTTGTTGCTACTCCTTCATACTTCCCGAACTAGGCAATTTTTGAGAAGTCAGAAATCTTGCTCCGGCAAGCTCATCTCCCTTCTCCTTCATTCTTTTTTGTTTTCATTTTGATTGATATGTCCGATATTTCAGACGAATGAGTTGAACCCAGGGCTTTCCAAGGTGACTATGAGCTAGAGAGCATAGATTCCCGGTTAGGAGCTCCCTACAATCTGCCATATCCGATACCATTGGGTCGCAACCTGGCGACAACTCGGTCTTTAGCTGAGGAGCCCGTTGATGTTGGCTTCTCTTGGTCAAGGTTGAGAGGGACCAACCTAGTTCGGATTAGGTTGGAGTACCAAACACCAAACACAGTGGTACTCCGAGCTCCCGAGCCCAGCGAAGTCCCAGGTGATCCTCACGAGGGCGAGGTGGCCATCTATTTAGTCGCCTTGTAATGTGGCCTCTGCCTCCCCATCCATCGCATTGCACGGGAGGTCACTTCTCATTTGAGGCTGGCTCCGGGCCAAATCATTCCTAATGCCTAAAGAGCTCTGTTATGGACCTACATTCTTTGGTTCAAGCATGAAAATGCCGAGCTGACAGCCAAAGAATTCCTATACTTGTATCAACCGAATGCCTGCCCTAAGCATCTGAGCTGGTACTATTTCTTGGCATTGGCGAACAAGGGCCAGGCCCATATCACTGACAATCCATCCTTCGATAAAAATTAGAAGGATAAATGGTTCTGGGCGTCCGAAGAGTGGGAGGCCCCAGTTGCTCACTTGGTTAGGTTGCAGTCTCTGGTTCCTACCAAATTCACCAATCTAGGTTGGACATTGTCGAGCAACGGACTTGTAAATTCATTTAGATTTTGTAATTATGCTCACTCACAAGTGGTCATTTTTTAGGTTTTCCTCGTACTCGGCCCCTTCTCTCCGACCTTCAACTATGTCAGGTGAACCGAGCAAAGGTGACAAACACTACTTACAGGGCTTGGAGCAAGCTGATCACACCCAACCTCATACATTAATCCAGACTTTCCTAACTCGATCCATCAAGTCGATAATAGGTCGTAGATTTTTCTTGAAGGTTATGTTTGGATTGTGATTTTTTTGTATTAACCAGAAGTGTCTTGTCGCATAGGAATGGTTGACCTTCCACACCCTGTGAAAAGGGTACGCCCCCCTTCTGAAGCCGAGATGGCCCAAAAGAAGTCATCTGTGAAGAGGAGGATTGTTGTACCTCCGGTGAAGCAGGCAGGGTCCTCCACAGTTGTGGAGATGAGGTCGAAGTCCATCGCTGAAGGGATCACGGTGGACTAGCTGGCCCCGGCCACCGCAAGTGAAGGAGCTTAGGGCGCTCCTGCTTCAGAGATTCATCCTCAACCGGTGGCTCTGGAGGTGGTAGATTTAGAGGAAACTCCCTTGACACTGGAGGCTCGCCCTGCCGAGGAGCCCCAACAACCCAAGCTCTGGCCAGGGATGGTGATACCTCAGGCCAGCGAGCCAACGAGGTCGAGGGATCAGGCTCTCTCCCTCCTAGGTATTATATGAACAACCTTGCCACATGGACGGCCAGGCATGTCCCAGAGGAGCATATTACCGAGCTAGTCGATACTCATCCAATGACTTTTTTAAGCGACGTCACCGCGTACTTCTATAAGGTAAACTTCCTTTCCTTAGCTATGCGTATCCGTTTGTAAATTGTCAATGTTTTCTAACATGTATTCTTTGTTTAAACTCGTTCCTGCTCTTTTGTCCCCCCGCCGATCAATAAGGCAAGTGGTTAAGGAGTGCGAGCAGGTGGAGGTGACGTTCTAAGACAAGACTGCTGAGGTCAGAACCTTCCAACAAGCTTTGGAGAGATCTGGGGAGGAGAAAGCTGCTCTAAAGATCAAGTTGCACGAGACCCGGCGGAAGGAGGGCTCAGCATTAGTTGAGTTAGAGGGGGTGAAGTTGCACCTTTTTTCTTCTGAAAGGGAGCGAGCCGAAGCAGTGGCCAAGGCCAGAAGGCTAGAGGCCGAGTTGGCCGAAGTTAAGGTTAGTTGGCAGCCAAGTTGGCCGAGGCTGAAGCTACTTCGACCGCCAAATTAGCTGAAGTCAAGTCGTCCATCCCATTAATCAAGGTTGCGGTGGTGGAATAGTACAAGGCCTGGAAGGAAAGAGCTGATGAGGTGGAGGTGTATTACAATTGCGACTACAAGAAATGCCTCGAAGACATCGAGGGACTAGATCATCGTCCTAGTAGACTTATCATTAAGAATTTTCTTCCCTTTCATCGGGGGGAGGGAAGTCCTTTTGGTCGGCCGCATAGGTTGAAAAGAAATTATCTTCCCCCCGACCTAGTGGGAGGGGGGAGGACTTTCCTCCCTAGTACTAAGGGAAGTCCTCATAGTCGGTCGTTCATGTTGTAGTAGGATTCAGGGAGAAGTTGTCCCCCCTTTAGTATCGGAGAGATTTTCTCTGCTCAGAACTTGTGATCAGTCACATAGTTCGGACAATCGAGAAATTATTAAAAGAAATTCTCTTCCCCAAACAGGGGGAAGTTCTTTTATTGCTGCATGAATGGTAATATCCCGAGCATGACATGCTCTCGGTCGGAGGGCTTCCCAAGTCCTCAAGGGTAGTAGATTTTCAAGTGTTCGGCATTCCACAGGTAAGGCAAGAGTTGTCTAGCCAAATCTTCAAGTTGGTAGACCCCTAGACGTGTCATGTCCGTTACCTGGTATGGTCCTTCCCAGCTCAGCCCCAAGGCCCCCAAGCCGAGCTCATTTGTGTTTTGAAAGGTTTTGCAGAGGACCAAGTCTCCCACTTGAATCCTTCATACTTTAACTCGGGAATTATAGTATCGGGCGACATGTTGCTGGTAGGCTGCGATTTTCAATTATGCTCGTCCTCTTTCCTCTTCGAGCAGGTCCAAACTTAGTGTCATCTGTTCGGCATTTTGACTTTTGTTGTATGAGCCAATCTGTGTAGTGTGGAGTCCTACTTCAATCGGAACAACAACCTTCGTGTCGAAAGCCAAAGAAAATGGAGTCTCCCCTATTGCTGACTGAGCAGTAATTCGGTATGCCTAGAGAACATGTGGTAGCTCCTCAGCCCACGCTCCATTGGACTTGTCGAGCTTGGTTTTGAGGTGATTTTTGATGATCTTGTTGATTGCATCTACCTGCCCATTAGCCTGCGGGTGTCGAGGTGATGAATAGGCGTTTCAAATCCCGAATCTCTCACACAAACCTCGGAATCGCGCATTATCGAACCGTTTGCAATTGTCTGAGATGTTGGCATGTGGGATTCCATACCTGCAGATGATATTTTCCAGAAAAAATGGGTGATCTTTTGCTCAGTGATTTTGGCTCATGGCTCAGCCTCAGCCTATTTGGTAAGGTAATCGACCACAACAATGACAAACTTGATCTTCCCATTGTTTACCGGTAATGGGCCGATGATGTTGATTTTCCACTGAACGAAGGATCATGATCCGATCATGGGGGTTAGCTATTCGGATGGTTGTCGAGGTATCACAATGAATCGTTGTCACTTGCGCATCTCTTGGTGTAATTCTTGACATCTTCTTGGATGGTTGGCCAGTAATATTCTTGTCGAATGACCTTGTGGGTGAGGGTTAGACCACTGGAGTCATTATCGCAGATCCCTTCGTGGATTTCCTTTAGGACTTATTCAACTTCCTCAGGTCGGAGATACCTCAGGTATGGTAAGGAGAATCCTTTTTTGTAAAAGATATCTCCCACCATGGTATACCGGGCCGACCTGCTTCAAATTTTGCACGCTTCAATCTTGTCTTCGAGTAGCTTGCTCTTCCGAAGGTAATCAACGATTGGATCCATCCAGCTCAGAATGGGGATAACGAGAAGCACTTACTCTGGCTCAAATTGATTGTACTAGGCTCAGATAGGAACTCAATTGGGATTGATCTGGTGATATTGTCGTCGGCTGTCGATGTTAGCTTTATCAGGGCATCTGCTCGGGAGTTTTGGGTTCTAGAGACCAGGCTAAGTTCACATTTGTTGAATTTTCCAAGGAGTTCATTCGTCTTCTGAAGATAAGAGATCATCTTCTCCCCTTTGGCTTAATACTCATCAACCACTTAGTTGACGATGAGCTGAGAATCACTATAGACTTCCAGAATTCAAGCTCCCGTTGCCTTTACTAATCTAAGCCCAGCAAGAAGGGCCTCGTATTCTGCCACATTGTTGGACGTCGAGAATCCAAATCTTAAGGCATATTGGGTACAGGTCTAGTCGGGTGCGACAAGAATAATCCATGCCCCGTTACCTTTAGAGTTGGAGGACCCATCAACATGAAGTGTCCATAAGTGGGGATCGATTTTGTCCTTACAATCTTCGAGTTGTTTTGGGAGTTCGATGTTGGTGAACTCAGCAATGAAGTCGACCATTGCTTGGCCTTTTATAGCAGTCCGAGGTTGATACTTGATGTCAAACTCACCAAACTCGATCGCCCATTTTGTTTGCCTTCCCAAGACCTCAGGCTTCTGAAGCACTTGACGAAGAGGTTGATTGGTTGGGACCATGATGGTATGGGCCTGGACGTAAGGGAGAACGTAGTGTGATGATACTATTAGGGCGAGCACGAGCTTCTCAACGTTAGGATAACTAGTCTTGGCTGGGACTAGTGCTTTACTGACGTAGTAGTAGTAAGTTGCTTGCCTCTGACTTCTCGTATTAGGGATGAGCTCACTGTTGGGGTGAGACATCCATGTAAAGCAGCAGTGGTTCCCCTTGCTTAGGCTTGGAGAGTAGAGGCGGCGACCCCAAGTACTGCTTAAGCTATTGGAAGGCTTGCTTACAGTCATTTGTCCATGTCAGTTTTGCCTTACCAATAGCTATGAAAACAAACCTGTTGAGGGTAACGACTTTACTCGTGAGGCACTGAATCTCCTTAGTAATTCTAGGCGAACTCATATCCAACAGAGCTTGTATCTTGTTGGAATTTACCTCTATTCCCCTATGGCTGACCAAAATGCCGATGAATTTTTCTTAGCTAACCCCGAAGGCACATTTGCTCGAGTTCAATTTCATCTGATATTTTCTTCATATGGTAAACATTTCTTTGATATTGGTTGTGTGGTTTATGGCTTTGATGCTTTTGATGAGCATATTATCGATATAAACCTCCATAAAGCGTCCGATCTGCCGAGCAAACATTTTGTTCATGACCTGCTAATATATGGATCCAATGTTCTTTAATCCAAAAGGCATGACCCTGTAGAAGTAGAGACCCCTGTCGATGATGAAGGTCATCTTCTTCTTGTTGTGCGAATGCATAGTGATATGATTGTAGCCTAAGTAGGCGTCCATGAAACTTAGCAGCTCATGTCATGTCGTACTGTCGACCAGCTGATCAATCCTCGGGAGAGGGAAACTGTCCTTAGGGCATGCCTTGTTCAAATCTGTGTAATCAATGCACACTCGTCACTTTCTGTTGGATTTCTTCACCAGCACAACGTTGGCGATCAAGTCAGGGTAATAAATTTCTTCAACAAATCTGACCTCAAGGAGTTTCCCGACCTCTTCACCAATGATGGTGTATCACTCAGGGTTCAACACTCGCCACTTCTATCTTACTGGTCGGTGATTGGGATCCATGTTTAACCTGTGGACTATAACTTCTAGCTCGATGCCTGACATATCCCAATGGGATCATGCAAAGACATCGGTGTGTTGCTTCAATAGGCTAATGATTTCTTCACGTGGACCCGAGGCCAACAGTGAGCCGGCCTACACTGTTTAAGATGGGTCGACATCACAAAGAGGAACAACTACCAATTCTTCCACCAGGGATCCTCTCTCGAATGACTCCTCTCGGGGATCGAAGGTAGTGACGGTCATTGTATGTTGTCACGCTCCTGCCCTTAACGCCATAGAATAGCATTGACAGGCCTCGTGCTGATCACCCCTAACTTGCCCGACACCGTGCTCGGTGGGGAACTTCATCACAAGGTAGTAGGTTGAGATTGCCACCCACATGCCATTGAGAGATGGTCCGGCCGATGATGATGTTGTAGACAGAGGGGCAGTCCACCACCAAAAAGCTAATCATCATCGTAGTTTGGTTTTGTTCCTCTCCTATGGTAACTGGAAGTAGTATACTCCCTTCAGAGGTGACTTACTCTCTAGCGAATCCAAGCAGAGGAGTTTAGACGAGTCGGAGGCAGGACCTTTCGATCCCCATCTTGTCAAAGGCGACGACGAAAAGGATGCCGTCCGAGCTGCTCGTATCCACCAGGATATGGTGCACTTTACGATTAGATATTGTCATGGTTACCACCAGGGCATCATCGCGTGGTTGGTGAACTTCACGGGCATCCTCTTTGGTGAATGTTCTGAGCTCCCAGGGCGTATGCACCTGGCATGAGCTCTGTGAGCTCTATTTGAGTCTCCTCCTCCTCAGACCCCCCAAATATAGTACGTATTTCTCTTGTAGCTTCATTGTCATTCCTGTGACCTTGTTGTTCGGTCCTTTGTTCTGACAGTTCCTCTCTCCTCTTATAGACACTCTCGTCGATGTCCATTGTGGATGAGGGCTTCAATCTCTTCCTTGAGGTCGAAGCAATCACTAGTAGCGTAACCGTAGTCACGATGGAAGTGACAATACTTCATCTTGTCTCATTTGTCAACATCAGTCTTCATCTTGTTCAACCACTTCAAGATCCTCTTGTCATGAACTTCCATGAGGACCTGCTCAGGGATAGTGTTTAAAGGAGTGTAGGAACGGAATCTATTTTCGAGTTGTCGGTTCGGATGCTGACCCTTTCTTGAGTCATCATCCCTTCTCCTTTTGTTGTTGACAGTTTATGGTTGCATCTCCTCTTTGTGTTTCTTGTCCTTGGCCGAACTCCCAGCACTTCGGGTGGCCTTTTGTGAGTTGAAAAGCTCCTTGGCGTTGGAGTATTTATGGACTCGGTTAAGGAGATCAACTAAGGTTGTTGGAGGGTTATTGCTGATCAAGAAGAGGAATCTTCCTTCCCCGAGATCAGCTATCATGGCAGACAGAGCTATCTGATCTAAATAGCCTTCCACTTGCATTGGTTCCTGGTTGAAACGCGCGATATAGTCTTTCAGCACTTTATCCTCCTTTTGGGTGATAGTGAGGAGGTGAGTCGTTGACTTCCACCTATCCTTTCCTCCAATAATCTGTGTAATGAAGGTCTTGTTGAGCTGTGTGAACGAGCTAATGGACTTTGGCTTTAACTGTCGATACCATTCCGTACTGCTCCTGACAGAGTCAGGGAGAAGGCTCGATACATCATTGAGCACGATGCCCCGTTGTAACATCCCGAATTTTTCACTGTTTCGGATTTCCAAAAATCCTTAATTTATTATTATTATTAATAATTAACTTAACATTACTTAATGACCATTAGCACTCAATATTAGTTTATACATGAGTGGTACCAGTAAAGAACCGCACAAGTCCGATTAATCAACCGTAGGAAGTCAACGAATCCGCCTGATCGCTTGAACATCAGGTTTAGCCCCATAATTTACTCACACAGGACCCAAATCTAACTGACCCGTCGTTAACTAATCAAGACAAGCATAACTAAATTAAAGATCTAACCAAAGCCGAGTCAAGCTAGATGACCGTTTACACTTAGCATCAGCCCGTACAATCTATACCGCGGCGTAGAAAGGTCGAAAAATTATAAAAATTTAGGAAAACCTATATCTCACTGGGCTTGTGGTCCATCGCGGACCATGGACCCAGTGGACACCCAGAACTGGGATCTAGCGCTGGCCAAATGCACCTCACCAATGCTAGAATTGAAGTTTGGCACTTGCAAATGAAATAGAGACTCTAGGCTTTTCAGCCGTCAGATTTCTTCTAAATTTACAGTGAAGGTCTAATGTGCGGGCCTACGCCCGTCAACAAAACCTGGGCCCCGATCGTGGCACGGTAACAGTTGATCGCACATCGGACCCGTACGATCAAACCAAATATCCGATCGACCCAAAAATTTGCATGGCCCTTCATCGGGCCATGATCCACCTATCCTATAAGTTTTATGGCCAGGGGACCACCAGAACTTTCCCAACAACCGGAATGGACCCCGCAGGGCCATTTAAAGATCGGAACCGTATGATCAAACCCCATGTTCGTTCATCCATTTGCTCCCAAACTTTGCATGACCCCTCATCAGGCCATGAAGCACTTGTCCTATAAATTTCATGACCAGAGACCCATCAGAGCAACCCCGTTACTCTTTTAGCCTTAAATCGACGGTTTAGAGTAATCATGACCAAATCTCCACTTTCATTAGTTATAAATAGGTCATATTATAAACATAGTTAATTCAAACCCTAATTAGTACCCACGAGAAATCTCATTACCTAATTCATTCTAAAAATACTCTGATTTTCCGAACAAGCTCTAGACCCCTCGTTGGTGGGCCACTAATTTCAAAACTATAGAATAATGTCTGTCTTACTGGGCTTGACGTCCATCGCGGGAGTCGAACCTGAGAACTGTACAGAACCGCTTAACTTGAGCTAAAGGACGAGTGCATGAGAAATGCAAATATCCTAAAGAAAGGAGCTGGAACTTAAGTGAATTGGATCGTCCACTCTTATGCAAAGTTGAGGATTTCAGACCGTCGGTTTGTGACCAAACTTCACACGGAGAGTAAGGATATTTCCCTTCTCATATCCGTATAGTCGCGGCCCCGATCGACCATCGGTGACCGTTGAACAGACTTCTAATCATATCTATCAATCAACGCATCCAAATGGAGGGCCGATCATATCCATACGTAGATCATCATTAGGGCAAACTATCCTATGGTGTATATCACCATGTACGCCCCGTAGTGGGTCCTAGAGGTTAGAAAAACCGTCCTATAGGGCTATTATGGTAAAAATCTAGACATTGGGGCCATTTGCACCAAATCTGGCACTATAAAAGGGCATCATTTGGGGCACCCCTCTCCCCATACGAATTTGTCCTAGAGAGGAGAAAGAGAGAGAGAGGAGAAAAGAGGAGAAAGAGAGAAGGAGAGAAGGAAGAAGGGAGAGAAAGGTGGGCCCAAGGGAGGTGAGATCTAGAAACCTTTCTTTCTTTTTCCTCAAGAAACCCCACATCCACAATGCAAGCGATTTCCATCCGATTGGAGAGGTAAGCACCCATACTTTTTGTAATCTTTTGTGTTGGGCTAGGATTTGTATGAAATCTTAACATACAAGTGCATTGTTTTAGGATTCCGGCCGATCAACATCGAGTTTGACGCTTCTAGGTCGTTCTCCAAGATCTCTACGATCTATAGGTGCGGACTATTGCTCTTAGGTGGCCTAGCACCAATTTTAGTATGTGTTTAATGATTTTGGTTGCTTGGATACTATGTTAGGAGAACCTAGAGAAACCCTAGGACTTGCATGTTTGTAGAATTGTATGTTTGGCTCTCATATGATGTTGTTCTTGCCTCTCACATGACTTTGTGTATGAACAATTACATGCTCATGCCTTATTTAATTTTCTCATATGATTTGCCCTATAACATGTATGATTCATTGATTTTTATGTATTTCGGTTCTAAGGGAAGTAGGAAGTGCTTAACTTCCTTATCCACCCACACAACACACACACACACACCTTGTTCATGATATTGTTAGCTTTACATGTTAGTAGAAGTTTAAAAACTTTATGTTGAAAAGCATGAGAACATGGTGTTGTTTATGTTAGATGATGCATTGATAGTTGACATGTTCTGAATCACTTCCCAAATCCTTGGGTTGGTCAGTAATTCGAGGAGAGCGAAGGCGATCCCGTTGGTAGGACCGCCTCGAGGCTAAACCCATGGATTTGGACGAGTGCGCGTGGGCGACAGTAGTTAGGCTACATGGGTTGCTTGCACCCGATGCCGTTCCGTCACCTATTGGCCTGACTCTTGCGGTTTAATCTACTATCTGACCAACCCTGTTTGTTAACCCTGTATGCTCACATTTGTATGGAACCTGAATCACCCTACAACTATTGCAGCCCATTATTAACTCACTAAAAATTGGTCCACAACCTCGTGAGCCGGGCATGGTGGAATGAGACACTGTGCCCGAGCTGTCGGCCTACGCTGGGGTGCCGCGCCTCCCCATAGTGACAACGAGCGATCCCTTTCTCTTGGCACTCCTCATGTGCTTGAAGTCGAGGATAAGGAACCCGACGGGATCACGGACCGCGAGGTCTTGGCCTCATGCATTGGGGGTCTTGGCCTCGCAACCAGCTTAAGGCATTGATATGTGGGGTGCATCAGATTCTCAAACCTGCTGGATGAATGGACTTAACTAACAACTCGGCTAACACAATCGCATTGCATCGCATTAGTTAGGGTGACGACTCGAAAGTCGAGGTCGCAATGAGGGAGTGCTGACATACGCGATCGTTAGATGGAGTCGCTCGAGGGAGTGTTGTGGCGAGAGCATGCATCATATCATTCTGCATGCATACATTTTAAATAAGAGTTGCTAGGTATTGTTGATTGTCTGTTTTTCATTAAATTCATATTATAATTGATGCCTGTTAAAACTTAAGATTAATAGCACCCACTGAGTTGATCACTCACTCCCACTCTGGGATGATGTTTTAAAACACCAACCAGACCCTCTCATAGTTGCATGTGATGCGAAGCAGGAGGAGCATGGTGATGTTACTCTCGACGAGGTGGAGCTGCCATACTTTCAGTTGATGGACGACTCCCCATCAGCTTAATCAGGCGAGATTTGGATCGCTGAGTTGCGGACTCAGCTTCATTCTTTGGAGTCATAGTATTCTTTTGTTTATTTTTGTTGGGCAACGCCTTGTGCAACCCATTTACATTTTTAGACCTATATATACGCGTGATATCTTTCATTTAAGTAGACTTGTATGGTTGTATTTCATGCTCCAAGTAATTCCAGGCTGCGCGTTTAAACTTGATTAAATCTTAAAACCATAAAATTGATGATAAGTGACACTCGGGAACTCGGGAGTCGAGCGTATGCACGACCCCCGATTTTTCAGGGCGTTATACCCGTGGAGCTCCATCCATGCCCTGAATGATTCCAAATGCTCAGTCGGGTCGCTGGATCCAGATAGGGGTCGATCTGCGGCATTCGAAATCTGGGCAGGAGTTGGGCTCCCATGATGTCGTCGGTAAACTGCGGCTTAATTTCCTCCAGCATCGCGTCAACAGAGGTCAGTATTTGAGCATGGTAGGCTTGACAAATATCACTGATATGACCTCATAGCTCTTTGAGTTCTGCCTCCAAGAGGATCTCATTTTCCCCTGCCTCAAGGGCTTTGTGACGCCTTTTGTTCTCCAGCGTATGGTGCAGATCGGATTCTGCGAATGTGGTGGTTCTTACAGTTTGAGCGGGCGCTTGGCTATGTTGCCCTGGTTACAGTCTGACTCCCTGTGGGTTCGGAGGGCCTTGTGGAGGTCTGGACTGTTTAGTGGCGGCACCACCTTCTCCCTCCTGGCCGAGGTGCAGGTTCTGCCTTTCCAAATTTTGCATCAGTCGGTTCATGTTGTTTAAAGCCCCGATTTGATTTTCCAGGGAGACGAGTCGACTTCCCCAGTCACAAGATCGTGGCGCAGGCGTTGTTGGGGCAGAATCGGCTTGATGTCGCGAGGGTAGACTCCGAGGGTCCATGGAGTGGTCATCTGAGACCGCAACTGGTGCAACAATGGCGAGTAGAGTTTTCTTTTTTCCCTTTACCATTGTGGAGTTACTGAAAACAACAAATACAATTGGAATGGCTTTGTTGTCGTTCCCACAGACGGCACCAACAGTTGATGCGTGAATCTAGTCGTCCTATCCAGAGCTTCAGATACTTGCAAAGATAAGGTGACAATGGAGACCCTGGCTATAGCAGGGGACCCTCTGATGCCTAAGAGCTCAAGGATTGAGTTTCAGTCGAATTGGGGTTTTTGGACGTAACTTTCTCCATTGTTTTTAGATAAGGTGACAACGGAGACCCTGACTATAGCAGGGGACCCTCTGATGCCTAAGAGCTCAGGGATTGAGTTTCAGTCGAATTGGGGTTTTTGGACGTAACTTTCTCCATTGTTTTTGGCTCTATTTATTCCACATGGTACTAGTCACGTAAATGAAAAATTCCCTCAGCTGGCGGGTGCATATTGTAGCTGTTTTTTGAGATCCTTGGCAAAAATCTCGGAACAGTTTTAGTGATATGGTTGAGTAGTTGAGACCTGAGAACACTGGGGTAGGTGGCCAAAGTTGACCAGCTAAAGCCGACCTTTAGGTTTGAGGTCTGAAGCCATCCTGAGGACGATCTTCCAAAGTTGGATGTCATGCATAGGTCATACCGACTCGTGCAGTAGTTCATTGGCAGCTTGGACTTCTCTGCTCATGGTTGGACTGTCGGGCCGCTCATAGAGGTCACGTCCAACCATAAACCCGAGCTACTTCCTTGAGAAGGCTGCACTTTCTCCTATGAGGGTCACTCTTGGTCAGTTCATTTTTACCCATAACACTTTCCTTATACACCGTCAGTGGATAAGTATGCATGACCTTCTTCTAGTTTGATCTCTTGAACGCTGTACCCCACCATGTCTTTGTGTTGGACAAATGCTCCTTGCAATCCTAACCACTAGGTTTCTGGAGCTTAACAGCGTCTTTGAGGGCCTGTTTGGCCAGGCAGATCCCATGGTATTAGGAGGGATGGGATTGGCAATATCCTTGGATAGGCATGATGAGCCAAACAGGTCCGGTGAACTTGTCCCGGGATATAAGCCATCCCATGGATCTCAAGACAATCCACTGACATCAACATCATTACCTTAAAATTGATCCTATCCCTTGGTTGAATGGATTGGAAGGTAAAATCCCGGGATATGTGGGGCATGCCAAACAGACCAGTGAACTTGTCCCGGGATATAAGCAATCCCATGGATCTTAAGACAATCCACTGACACCACCATCATTACCTTAAAATTGATCCCATCCCCCCTAATACCATGGGATCTGCCTGGCCAAACAGGCCCTGATTGAATCTACAACGTCGACATTTGGAGGGCGGGCTAAGAATCCATCCGTTAACTGATGCCTAGTATGTGTAATGTACTCAGATTTCCAATCATTCAGTCCATCACATACACCTGGAATACATGGTCACTAATCATCTAATGAAATATTTCTAAATGACCGAGTCATTGTTGATTTGGGTTTTCTAGTGTCCATTTTGTATGCCCACCAATTGAATGGTCAGGATCATTAAGACTTATTTCGTGCCTCTGGCAGATCCATTATCAATTGATCTCATTCACCCTGCTTTCACACCTACACTTGCAATATCTTGCCCCCACCCAAATTGGAAAACCATTTCATGGAAAACCATCAGATTGGTGGAGAACCCGAACAACCAAACCAAACCAAACCAAAGCCTCTTGCCTGTCCAACAAGAGCAAACCATATGCGTTTTTGATCCTAATTGATTAGGGGCCTGTTTGGAGGTCGTACAGGCCCGAATGCACACGCCCATACATTTCCTCTCCATCTACATATGGAAAAATGTCAAAGACACCCATCCAGAAAATGCATTCCACAGAGAGAATGAGATTAGACCCCTCATTTTCGTTGACGGGGCGTCTCCATCTGGTGTTCTTGCAGATATTCCGAACTGACTCGAAACTGCTAACTACATTAACAAGTTTTGATTGAAACAGAAAAACACACCTTCCATGAAGAAAACGAAAAGAAAAGAAAGAACAGCAGTTCCTGTGGAGAAGAAACCAGTGCTCTGATTTCCTCACACCAATGCCTCCCATCCCAAGAGCATGATCATCATTCTCTCTCAATGTAAAACACAAATGATTTCGGCGAGCAAAAATTTCAAAGATTGCAGCAAATCTTATACTCTCTCAACCGCACCACTCTACATTACATATATGTTTTAAGCTATGCTAAATACATAGGAATGCATACATGCAGATTGCAGTATGGTACAACAAACAGACAGTTTAAAATCCAAAATTGAAGAACCCATAACGAACCACACAATTACAAGCAGTATGAATGCATAAAAGTGATTTCATGGTCCAAACCATAAGTGGGTCCATTAATGGATGGTAACCATAAGATTAGCTGACGTATTAATGTCAAACAGAGTGGATGACACCTTGATCCATAGCTCAAGTGGTAGACTGAGTGAAGATACTTCGTTTCAACACTGAGGTCTTGGTATCAATTCCCCAAGGAGGTGGCTAACAGTGAAGTGTGAACTGACAGTGGGGTGTGTACTAACAAGCTAACTGAAAAATTAAATTAAAAAACAAAAAAAAAAAAAAACAAAGTGGAAGACATGTCAAATCACGTGGACTTTGACAATCCTGATGAAACAGCCCAACCATACCAACTTTCAGTGGCTTCTATGTAACCTCATAAAGTGAGCCAAAGCAAACCATCCATGCATCCTCAGGTCAAGGGCTCTGAAGGAGCTGGTACAACCACAAGTGTATTCTACTCTAGGCATGATGGGCTTCTATGATTAGTTAATTGCAAGTGATTCTGCTAATGTGAGTGATCAAAAGCCCTTAGTCAAGAAACCATCCACACACACACACACACACACACACACTCTTATGTGAGGTGGGAAGAAGGCACACCGACACCGAGTCGAGCCCAATGGTGGATATTGTTCATCCTAACACCAGGTTAGTCCCCTCACATAAGATGGTGAATCTGAATGATACGGGTACATCCAAATACATAGATGGTTATGGCCAAGACACTGAGATTTATAGATCACCGTTCCATGACCATAGTATAGGGAGATGTGTCCAATCTCAGTGCGCCTAGGACGAACAAACCTGTAATAATAAACATGTTCCACAAAAATAAACTAAGCCGATGAATGATTAATACAGAGAAATAGGTCAATGAGCAATTAAACATTGGTTTTCAAGGGCACCACCCCAACATATTGGACTACACTAAAAATTTCTTGCAATGATATTGGATCTAGTATGGCATTGGATCTTAGTACAATGCGTCGAGCATAGTTCAAAAACGAGTCTTTATTTGACTTGATATGAAATAATTAATTTAGTAATTTCTTTCAATATTTCAGTAGACTATACAGATAAAAATAGGAAATTTTGAAGAAAACACCAACCCTTTGGAACCCTCTTTTCTACTTTTTATTAAAGAAAGAACTCTTTGCAAGCGACTCGATTCGAGTCGTGGAAAGTCATGCCGAGTCAAGACCAAGTCCCTCTCACAATTAAGTTCCATGGTGACTCAACTGCGTTTTGAGTAGAGTCGCTGCGAATCGTTGGCATAACAAACCATTCTATTGCATCTCAGGATGAATTTATCGCAATACATGCCCAATATGGTAGATTAAAATATTTTGAATCTTGTATATTATCCTGCAACTGGAGCCTAGTTCTTAACCTTGTCCATCATAGGGGCCATCAGAGTGCTGACTGGGATCTTCTAGCTTAGGAGATCTTTGGGGCATCAGAGTGCTGACTGGGATCTTCTAACTTGGGAGATCTTTCGGGCATCGTCCATCCATGATGTCTTGGACAGAACACTCACGTGCGTGAAAACAGGAAACTGCCCTATTGTGCACCAAGTTTATACATGTAGAAACCACATTTTGGTGGCCAGACCATTAAGATTGTGGCTCCCATTATGGGTGGACCAGACTCGAAGAATCTTCTAAATTGGACGACTCTAACCTTCTAACTGTTGGCATGCAAAGAAAGGCACCAACAATCCACATTCAACAGAAAAAAATAAATATAAAAATACAAAAAAGGTAACAGAGTGGGCAACATCAATCAATATGGGTGACCACTAGGACATGATCCTTCCATGATGGGGGGGCATTGATCTAATGTCTTGGATAATTCAACCATAAGCCACATGAACAAAGCCGGTGCGCAACAGGCACGATGCCTATGAGTCACAAATGGAGAACTAACTATTGATCTTATTCTAATGGGCAACAGACCAGTTTCTTATTATTGGTCTTCTACTCTTATTCTAGATTGTTCACGTGTCATTAGAAATAACTCTGAAATTAGTTACAAGTTTTAGTAATTTATATATAGTTTATAAGGAATTCCACTTTAACAAAAAAAAGGATTAGGCTTAGGGCTGAAAGTTGGGCGGGTTCAACCCGACCGACCCGTGACCTACCCGACATTGGGTTGGGCTCGGGCAAGATATTTCGGGTCCGTTCTTAAGCTTGGGCTATACAAACGCCAACCCGATAAAACTTGGGTTGGGCTCGGGTTGAGGTCTCGGGTTGCCCGACCCAACCCGAACCCGATCAATATATAAGTTACTTATAAATTATAATTGAGTGTGGATCGTTTGTGTCAAAGGTACACAAGTGATGTTGAGTCTCATTTGTCCACGTCATTTCCAAGGACTCAAGCTAACAAGATATGCCGGATTTCTCTCTTCCAAATAGACTTCGTGCTATGGTATATGACTTTTAAAGGAGTAGTTGTCTTATATTTTAGCTTGTTTTTTAAAAGGAAAAAATATGAAGTTCTTTATAATGAATAATCACATATATAATTAATAAAATTATAGATACAAAAAATAAGTCCTATATTGAAATATAATAAACTAATGTAATAACGAAAATATTAGCACATATATATACCCGACCAACCCGATCAACCCGATCGAGCCAGCTTGAGTTGGGCTTGGGTTGAGAATTCCCAACCTGAGATTGGGTTGGGTTGGGTTAGGGTTGAGGTATAGGAACCTTGGGTTGGGTTAGGGTTGGGCACCAACCCGACCCAACCCGTCCGACTTTCAGCCCTAATTAGGCTGCAATATAAAGAATGTGAAGATCACAATGCTTGTGCTGTGTTTGTGTAAAGCAAAAAATATTCATCCACAGAATATGGTCAGATACAGCAGCTGCATTAATGCAGCCATTTTTTCCCACCTACAGCCTTCTCCTTCCCTCCCAACATGTCAGGTATTCCAATCCATGCAAAAGGTGGTGCACAACAAGATGCTCACCTGACTTGAGAAAGGACTTCACCAGCATGACTACGCGTAGGGCAGAGGGTGTGCTTACAATTAACCAAGCACCACTTGGAGGAAGATGTGCATCAGATCCACCCGGTCCATCAGGTGCGCTACCATATTTTCACCATCAATCCTAAAAATCAGTCCAATCCAAGACATATGTGCGCTACACCATAGTGAACGGTGTAAAATCATGCCCAAAACTCTAAATTCATGTTATGCAGTGCATGTGAGCCTTGGAATGTCCTGATTTTCAGGTAGTTCATTCATCCTTGGGTGGCTCTTCAGATAAGTGGAATGAATGGTAAATACATGCCAAGGTGGGCCCCAAACAATTTGGATATTTTTAATGGTGGGACTTCCAATTCAATTGTTCCCCATGGTTAGTCTACCTGAGTTTTTAATCAGCCTGATTTTGGGGCCCTTGTCAAAACACCCGATGGACGGGGTGGATCTCATTCACATAAGCGAATAGCCACGCACCCACATAACTATGAATGGTGAAGCAAGCATTTTCGCATGAGATCAGGCCGATCCACTCATTGGGTGGGCCACATAGTAAAAATCTATAGACAGCCAATGGAATGACTCAACTGTACTGGTGTTGCCCATCCAATGAGCAGATCGGCCTGGTTGTTCTGCCAGGTGACCATAATGGCCCAGCCAATCTCTTGAAAGGGTTGGATATTCTACCAATATGATACTTTGGACAGATCGAAAATGGCAGTATCAGTACAGCCGCTCTATCTGATCATGTCTCGAGCAGAACACGCCCGACTGAACTATATAATATGGCTTTTAAAATTCAAAAAGATTTCTGTTACATTTCCTGCAAATCTGTCATCGTAATTCAACACCATTACTATAAGATTAACAGAAAAACGAGAAACGGTACAAAATTTTTCACAGAGGCTCTCCTCACCTTATAAAGAAACTGAAGAAAAACTCACCTCCTCAATTATTCAATTTCTCTGTTATGTATATTTTCTCAATTCTCTGAATCTGACCCGAAGAGTTTCATCCTCGACAGCGGCGTCTGCAAGAATCCCTCCACCTCAAACTTCTTTGGCGACAGCTCGTGATACTTTGAGAACTGCTCCCTCGCCTCCTTGTTCCTATCCAAAAGGCTGTAAATCACACCCTGGCAGAAATACGGCCGGAAATCCTTCGGATCCTCCTCCGCTAGCTCCCTATAACTTCTCAGTGCCTCCTCCACGTTCTTCTGCAGGAACTGGATCTGCGCCATAATCAGACGGACGTCCCGCACCTCTCTCTCTTTCTCCTCTGATTTTGCAATCATCAGAGCCTCTTCCAGCCGTTGGATCACCGCATCGCCCTCTCCGCACCGGTCCATCAGCAGCGCATTCTCGAAGAGCGCTTCAAAGGAGAGGGGATCGATGGCCAGGATCTCTTCGAAGACTCTCCGTGCCTCCGACGTCTCACCCATCTCGTTGAAGAGGCGAGCCATGAGGAATTTCCAGTCGAGCTGCGACGGCTGGGCTGAGGCAAGGCGTTTCAGGATCGTCAGCGCTTCGGAGTCCTCGCCGGCTTCGAGCTTCTGCTGAAGGAGGGATTTCAAGGAGTCGACAGCGTCAGCGTGGGATTCGAGGAATTCCGAGAGCGGCGATTGATCGGATTCCGATTCTTCCAGTTTCTCTTCAGCAACTGAAACCGGAAGTTCAGCGTTGGCGGGAAATTGGGAGGATTTTCCGATGATGAAAGCGGCAGCAGCAGCGGAGAGGATTAGGGTTTTGGAGGTGGACTTTAGGGTTTGGAGGAGAGGGTTTGGGGAGGGTTTTGGAGGATGAGAAGAAGAAGCCCTGACACTAATACTAGGGTTGGTTTTGGGGGATTTTGGGAAAGAAAAGTTAAGAGAGGGGGTTTTTGGTAAGGGTTTTGAGTGGGAGAAGGGAAGGGGAAGGGGTTTTTGGGCATGAATTAGAGATGTAGTGGTGAAAGATGCCATAGTCTTTTGGGAAGAAAGGAGAGAAATGGGAAAGAATTTAACGATGCTGGTTTTTGTTGAAGCCGGCGGCACGAGAGGGAGTTTTCCTTAAAAAACGTTATATTAGAGGGGCCTGTTTTTGAATCTATTTACGGTAACGACCACGAAGGCTTTGGGCAGGGGAGTAGGTAGGTGTGACCCGGGTAACACGTTGGTTGGTGTTGTCCTGACCGTGGGGCCCACCTTGATGATGTATGTTTTATATCCACGCCGTCCATCAGTATTCCGGATATTTTAGGGTGTGGTCTAAGAAATGAAGCAAATCCAAATCTTAAGTGGACCACACATTTAGGGATTGAATTCCCATCATTAAAAAATAAACATTACAGTGGACCTTAGGAAGTTTTTAATGGTGGTCGTCCAATGACCATTTGAGTCTGCTAAGTGGTCCACTTGAGATTTGGATCTACTTCATTCCGGGGGACCATAAACTAAAATGAGCCGAAAAAACTGATGGACGGCGTGGATATACAACACACACATCAAGTTGTGGGCCCTAAGGTCAAGGAAACACCCACCAACGTATCATCCGGGTCACACCGAATTCGCTACCGAAGGCGTGAACTCGAGCGAGTGTTGCGTGTCAACGTGTTGCACGCGTGTCAGATTTAAACCGCTAATCAGGCCGTTCCCACCGAATCGATGCGATATGTCTAAAGTCAGGCGAATCTAATCATCCGTTGTGTCACACCAGAATGTCGAATGTGGGCTGCTGGAAATATGTTCGTAATTGTTTATTTATTGTGCACGAGTGTGCCCCCCATCTGATGAGTGGATTGGATCTCACACACGTGTTGGGATTCTCCCATAGAATCACCTGCATCCTCGTGTATGCGGATTGCGCGCAGGAAGGAAGCGCGGATTGCGTACTAACTCAGCACGCTAGAACTCACTGAGTAAATTCCGTGGGCCCATCA